>JAOWBN010183634.1:0-16663 GCA_028565015.1 Pinguicula moranensis
GAAGCCCACCAAGATGAATTCTCCAGAAAGAGCTCCACCGTCAAGAACCTCCAGCAGGTTCTAGAAAAGTTGTACTGCAAAATAAGAAAAGCTACTTAGTCTAGAAAAATCTTTCGGAATTATAAAAGCATGTAATCTGATAATGTAAGAATAAGCTTAAAGAAATGGAAGATTTCTTTCTTAAACCACCCAACCCTCCATGGTTTCTCTAAACGTCTTCATGGTTTCTCTAAACTTCTTATTCTCTTATTTTATTTATTTTGTGTGATTTTGGTCCAAGCTTCACGTGGTCATCAATCCACGCTCAGCTTGCGAGGGGTGTTGGACTATATGCAATAGTAGGCACACTGCCTACTATTATTGACAGAGGAGACAATGGCTCATGACTACCCTGATTCAGGCGGCTACAAGACATCAGCAACAGGATTCAGCAGATACAAATCTACAGACAAGAGATTACAAATAGTGAAGAAAGATTTAGCTCGACTCACGCAACATGTATCTAGATTTATTTAGGGCCAAGTATGCTTGCACTTACACCTACAAAAATCGTGTATCATGTACTCAAAATTCAAGTAGCAAGGAAAACATTTACCTGCAATGTTTTCTCTTTAGGCTGAAGTTTTTCCTCAACCAAGCTTGAATCCAAGCTTGGTTGTTAATGTAGAAATCTTCACCAACAATGCGCCAAGTCCCATTTCGACTTAAACTGGATCACTACATGTAGATGGACGAGCACTATAATATCTTCCTGAGGTGGGCTCATCAATTCCCACGTTCTCAAAACTGCCTTGCAAATAACTTCGACTACCGACCTCTTGCGCAGAAACTTCATGACCAAGAAGAATTGCAGGTCTTCAATCATAATTTCGATTTCCTCATCTAAGAAAGTGACGCCCAGAAGTCTGTCCAACTTCACCATTGTTCTAAGGCTGATGTGGTTTTTCGGCACCTCCTTATGTGTGACAGCCGCATCATACGACGACTTTTTGATGATATTTCATGTTGATTTTTCCGAATCCAAGCTTTGTTTCCCTGCATTTTTGTTCCCCTGTCTGGCATACGTCGCCATGAGACGGGCGTCCAACTCAGTCAATGTTGGAGATTGTTTCGGTGAAAAACTTTGCCTGTTCGAGGTCACTCGCTAAAAGAATTCTGACTTAGGGTTTGTTTTGTACCATTTATTTTTCAAATTATTTTTTTCATTCTTCTTTTTTCCCAGATTATTTAAAAAACAATGTTTTGAAACTCCACTTCTCTTTCTACTTCTCATTTTTTTCCAACCAAAACTCCTTTTTTTCATAAATAGGTAGGATGTTACTTTTTTTCTACTTCTACTTTTTATGGCAATTTCGTAAATAAATTAAAGTTATCTTACCAAATTAACTACAAACACTATTTAATCAACTTACAAAATTTGATTGCAAACACTTTTTCAATAACTTTTCAATTTTTTCATAATTTTACCAAACACTCAAAAAGTACAAAATTAAAAAAAATGTAGAACCAAAAGGAGAAGTACATGGATACAAAACAGGGCCTTAGTTTCAAACTTATATGATGGGTAAAAAGTTGTAGATATGTTTTCACCTACTACAATGGTAGTGTAGTCAAAATCTCAAATATATATATAAAAGTATGTATATCAATCAAATTTCAAATATTTCACCAGCATAAAAATAAAGACATAATTGGCAAATCAATGACAATCTAATTGATAAATTACTTGATAATTTATCAAATACTATTCAATCATTTTGAAGTGGATAAAACTAATCACCCGAATAGAGTGACTATATAGGGATCTAGTATTATAACCCTAAACTCTAAATCTACATGGTCATTCCAATGTTTCACCTGATAAAAGAAGCGATGAATTGGAATGATTTTTTTTCTTCTTTTATAGGGGTGTGAAGTGAGTCTAATTAACGGTAGCGTAGCCAAATTTTACCGAAGAGTAAAAGTATATTGGTGTTAGTAGAAGAAAAAATTGGAGAGCTAAAAATTATATATTGAAAAAAAATGACGTGACCAAGCTGGTTGGCAATTGGCATCTTTAAGTTACATTACTAATTTACTTTACTTCTTTAAGTACACATCTTTACTTATTTTTATTTTTATTTTTTTAATAAACATTTTAATTTTATTTTTATCGCTGAATCGGAACCGCGATCTGCGAGTCCGGATGGGGTTAGAACCCAGCTCCCTACATACATTTTTTGTCGCTTTTATTAGTATACCCACTTTACTTATGTTAAAATAAACCAATATATATATAGTAAATAAAAATAAAAAAGAAATTTAATAAAAACTAAAAATGTTGGTCCGACTCGGGACCCATAAGGTCTCTTAAAGGTAGGCATATGACCCGAGTTAAATGAATCGGGCTCATTCGCATTGTTTTAAAATAATTAAAGGGCTGATCCAGCTCGTTATAAAATATGTGGGGCCAAGCCCGATAAGTTCACAAAGTGATCGGGATTCGGGGTCAACCCGTATATGTGTCCGTTCTGGGCAAAGCTCAAATTTTGAGCCCGACAGGGTGGCCCGACACGACCTTTTTTGTTATATTTACTTTAGAATTTTCTTTTTAGGATTTTTCCGTCTTTGTCTTCATTTTCTTTGGGTCCGTTTGGTAGTTGGTAACTTTTTTTTTTCAACTATCGGGATAATTATAGGGTTAAATTCGATCGGAACGTGTAAACCCTTGTTTGGTACATTAGTCGGGGTTTAGCGACTTATAGTAATCTGTTGTTTGGTAACGGTGGACAATCGACTTACGTTCATCTACAGAAGAATAAATCTGACTGAATTACCAAACATACCCTTCTAACTATGATATAAATACCTCAATTAGATCTTTGAATCCCTAGCCATCTGCCCAAACCCTCACCCGATTGGAAACGGTGCCTTTCTCCGCTGAAACCCTCGCTCGATCGCAAATGAATGTATCCAGGAATGGATACCCACTTTCCGGCCGCTCGCCTCCATTGTCGTCCGGCCTCCGCCCGCCTCCGTTGTCGTCCAGCCGCCGCCCGCCTCCGTTGTCGTCTGCCCGCCGCCCGCCTCCGTTGTTGTCCGCCCGTCGTCGCCTTGTGAAACCTTTCTATTCTCCTTTCGTATGTACGCACGGGTGCACAAGGAAGGTAAGCGCTATCCCGAGAACCCACCCCCTCTGGTCACCATCATCATCGACGCCAAAAATGGCAAAGTTAAAGATGACCCAATCTTAATTGATTGCGATGAACCCGACCATAGTGCTCATCGCCGTCCCCTTCCAGCCGCTAGTTACGCATCCTGCATTACTACTGATTACTTCACCTAGTTTGTTTATGGTGTTTTGTGTATTGTCTGTGTTGTTGTGTTTTAGGGTGGAATCCACTGCTGTGTCTACTGAAGTTATGTCATTTTATTGAAATTATGTTATTATCAGTAATGTTGCTGCTTATGTCTCATGTTTACTGAAATTATGTCATTTTGATACCATTTGGCACTTAAATTTTAAACCAATTTTTGTAGAATTAAACTCATATAAATTAAAAAGTTTTTAACTCCGCCTGGGCTAAGCTGTTGATTGGCACGACCGGTCCCCAGCCTGGAAGAAGGAGGAGGGAAAACGAAGAGAATAGCCTATGATTGATGTTTTAGATTTGATTAGCATGCTGATGTTGATTTTTTATTGAAGAAGCTGGATAACAATGATTTGCACTATTTGGCCCACCCACAAACCCTGTACCAAATGGTGGGTAGGGTATTGTTGGTGAAATTCGTCGTAAACCACCCAATGCCACGGTAACAAACGGTGGGTGAAATTAGCCTGCCAATGTAATGTTGCACAAAAAAAGGACATCATTCCTGCCAATGTAATTTCGCCCAAAATTAAATGACATCTTTCCTGCCATAACATAACAATGCACTTAAATTTTATAACCCCAAAACCAATCCACACGTCATCAATCTCTCCAAAAAACACTTCTGCTGAAAACCTACACCTAGCAGCCACTTCCAAAGTCATTCTCAAAACAAAGAACCAACATTCTACGATGCCTACTACGATTAATACCAACTAAATAACATGGTTCCAACAAGTCTGCACAATTAGGACCAAATCAAAAATCAACCATAACTAAAATCTAATCCAGCTTCCCCTTGCAGAATAGTTGAACGAGTTCAGCCCTCCCAGTCGCGTCTGAAGTTGTCCAAAAGTAGTATTGACCTTCGTGGCTGAGAAGATGGTCAATAATACGTATCTTGGTGGCCAATTCTAGCTCACCACACTCATCCAACTGCTGCCTCAACTCAGGGTCTTCTCCAGCTTTGACTCTTCAGCATCTATTCGGTATTTTTCTCGAAAAGCAGTGCTGCTTTTTCAAAAGCAATGTCCATCTTCGAGAGTGTACTTTCAGCTTTGGTGATGATGCCTGCGTTGCTGCTGGCAATGGGTTCCTTGCGCTTCCCTCCACTACTGTTATTTTGGGCCTGCTCGGTTCGTTCATCAGCATCTGTAGCTGCTGGATCGACTGAGTAGTCCATCATCTCATCAGCTTCATCTATTGTCTCATGGACATCAGTGGTAGTTTTTTTAAGCGCCCTTTTTCGCCATTACATGGTCTTTAGTACCTGAACTCGTTGCCCTGAACTGCCCAAACAAATCACACCATAGCTCGTAATACATGAAGGTCTTCCCTCGGAGAGACGAGTATTTGCTGTTCACCTAAATAAATAAATTATCAAACACACATGCTTAGGAATTAAATCATGCGTAGTCAGAGATTTAAAAATAAAATGAATACCTGAGCATATTCTTTCATATTTCTTCGGAGTCCACAACTACAGCATATGTGCCCGCATCTATTGAAACACCACTCAACTTGGAGAGTTCACTCAATAGGCGATACTGCTTACCCCAACTATGAATTTTATTAAGCACGTTCTTTGCAGTAATGGTGCTCCCTACGACCATTAACCTGATCTTACTAGCGGCTTTGAGATGTGTACCTTTCTTCCACCCTTGCCCCGCCTTCAAGCGCAAGCTCCTTTAGAACATTCAACAATGCCATCTCCTCATCCGGTGAGAGATACAGCTTCTTACTGACCGGCTCACTAGTATTTTCAACCTTTACCTTTTTGAGCTTTTGTTCTAAGCCACCAATTTGTTTCCTAGCCTTCGCAGCGCTTGGTGGTGCTTATTCTTGCCTTTCAGATGTTACCTCGTCCTCTGCGTTGATGTGGCTTGCTGCATCCATTGTAAATACCCTTCACATACAAGTCGAACAAATAAAATGTACAATGCAAAAAATGTTGCGAATAACCTGTTCAATCAAATAACAAAATCAACTGTCAAAGTGCAAAAACAATATTAATTAAACATATCTGATTTCAAAAGCAGCACAATATAACAAATCAATTGTTTAAACAACCAATATAAAACATATGTTCAAACAAGCAAGATAAAGCAGAGTACACTTTCATATGCCAACTAGGAATTATTAATGACTCGGTAATGACTAGGCGCAGCATATGCATGCCACATGTCTGTAGCTAGTTTGTCTCGAAACTACTTCCACCATGCCGAGGAATTGGGACCTCTACGTCAACTTCTTCGGTTTGTCTACGTTCCTCTAGACCAGCTACGCCTGCAGTTGAAGGATCTAATAATGGGTCAGACGGGTTGACATTGATGACAAAGTTGTGGAGCAGTGCATATGCTAGAATTATGTTGCATTGTGTGCTAATAAGAAAGAGGGTCGGGTTCCTTAAAATAGCGAATCGCTTCTTCCAAATACCAAATGTCCTTTCTATCACGTTGCGGGCTGTTGAATGACGGACATTGAAAAGATCCTTCTCATTTTCTGGCCTTTTGTTCCCGTTATCCCATTCTTGAAGATGATATCTCGTTTGCCTGTACGGCATGAGAAACCCCTCGGCATTCATGTACCCACTGTTGCATAGGAAATATGTTCCTACAAAACCAATACATAACAACATATCATATTGTACTTTTTGAAACAAATGTTGTAACCCTATCTATATGGAATTGCACATACTAGATTGAACCCTAAGACCACTTGGCCGAGATAGTGCATCCCTTAGCACACGACTATCATGTAGATAAATCGCCCACGTATGTCACACACTCCAAGGACATTTGTTGCCAAGTGCCATTTTCTTTTCGGTAATGTGGTTGATCTTCTGTGTGAATATGTACTGGTATGTAGGTGTCGTCCAATGCACCCGCACATCCCTGCAAAGAACCAACATTAATGAAAGTCAAGTGCAATACTGTTGAAAGTTGTGTTAACAGAAAGCTTAATGAGACATACCTGGAAGAATTTCCATCGCATTTTTGATGTATGTATCGTCGATAGGGACTGGTTGTACAAGAAGGTGACCACGCAATTTGAGGACAACACACAAAACTTGGTGAAACAATTGACTGGTGGTTTGACCGTTACGCTGAAAATCACTCTGTAAGATTCTATTTTTCTGATGGTGAGCTACGATGCACAAAAATATTGTCACCTTCTCAACAACCGACACATACTGGTCATCCTTTAGACCACATTCATCCCACAAGATTTGACAAAGTTCGGAGAAGGCCTGCTGTGACATTCGCAAGTTCTTGAAGCACTCCCTGTTGGACTCTTGGTTAATTCTTTCGAGGAAGGCTAATCTTTCTGAAATCTTATCGAGGATGAGGTATTTTGGCAGTGCATCAGGGTCACGGTTACGCTTATGCTTACGATGTCGGGTGGCATTGTTCAGGTTCCTCTCTAATTCAAGAATGATGGGCAGCGCAAGAAGAAACAATCTTCCACAAAGGAAGAGTGTTTCAACAAGCAAGAAGTCAATCATAACTTAGTCCTATCGTAAACACAACACAAGTGTTCACCTTTATTACTGGCAGAAGAAAACAATGCTAAACATAAAAAAAAATAAACATATTAAAATAGGCGAAAAGCACAAGCAATGTGACTGAGGTACAAGCCACAAACATATATGATACAAGGTAAGATAAATACAATATTGTATACTGAGAATGGATTGCTCTGTACGGCAGAACATAGGATACTCAAGCATCAATCCAAAACTATTTGCAGGTGATGATTCCATTGAGAACAATCAAGGAAGCCATTGAGAGTGAACATATGAAAAAACCAAGCTAACAAGTTCACATAAGTCAGTATTCTTTTTTTTGTTTGAAGCTCTTCATAAGAAGCCTATCTTTACTTGCAAACCTAAACAAATTTGGAAAAACTCTCCAGTTTGATTCACTGCAATGAAAGTTTAAGGATCTCATGACAGAACAAAGTTAGTATTCTCGAAATTTAAGTCACTTTGTTTCTTAAACTAGAAACAATGATAAGAACTTCCAAATTATCACTTCAGAACCATTTGATATAATATGTTAATTACTCCAAATTAGCACTTCAGAACTTATTTGTTATAGAAACCCCAGAAAAATACATTCCAAGATAGAGGAGAGAACAACAAAAGAAAGCAAATCTGTAAACATATCCGAACGCAGGAAAAGCCAGAAGATTGCCAACAAATACATACACATATCCAAAAAAAGATGGTCCATCAGAGACAAATTCAGTCAAAGAGATCAACCACGGTACCAAAGAACATATTAACCAACCCTGGAAGAACTAATACTTGCGGGAAGAAACAAATCTTACGCCTATCTGGAGAGAAAGTGAAGATTCCATACCTATAGACTAGCACCGAGTAACTCCAGTCAAGAAGATGCGGGATGTGTATGCACGGCGGAAGCGCAATCGTTGATACTCAGACGACGAAGTCGTGAATCGGAGATGGGAAATCGATTAGGGTTTGGAACTTCAATTTATACCAGGTAGGAGATGTAATTTTTTTTGGTTGCGAGGACATTTATGTAATCTGTCGGGTTGGATAATTCGTAAGATGACCAATCCGCGAATTTTTGGACGGATTAAAAATGCGGCAAAATCCAACATTAATCCTGGGTCGCGAAGTAATCCGTTGGGTTGAGCGTGTTTTTGTGCATGGGCATCAAACAAGGGCCCATATCGAATAACGCTGCGTTGCACCACTTAATCCATCCACCACCACGGTACCAAACGCACCCTTTAGGGTTTATTTCGTAAGGGCCAGTTTGGTAGCATTACTAGAGGTTTATTAACGTTGGTTTACTTGAGTTATATGCACACACATGCTGTTTGGCAACCTATTTTCTTTCTGGGTCGTGGGATTGTAATCCCGCGACACGATACTGTAGTCGCATTACGCAGGCTTTTCAATTCGATTGAAAGTGTGTGGATTGAATTCGAGTGGCGTAATCCTCCCACACATTCGGAATTATCACCCTCAGTTTTGTCACTTATTTACATATCCTGCCATTATATAAATAGAATGATAAATCATGACACCTCCATTATTTCTCACTCTCTCTGTCCCGAACCCTAGTTGATCCTCTCTTCCCGCACGATGACAGTTCTCTTCCACCGACGAGAGCCAAAAAGTAGACGGACAAATCTTGTCATACGGTAAATCCCTCCTACCATTAATTTACCTTTCGAATGACACATCTTCGACCCCATAATCTAGGGTTTCAGAGGCCACACCACGAACTACGAATCCGTAACAATCCACACAATTGGCTCTCATTTGTCAGGTATTTCGTGTGTGAATCTTTCATTACTGAAAAATTATAATATTATGTCTGCCCGAGATTTATTGTCAATTCCGTGTGTTAGGGCGTGCAATCAATTGTTTATGTAGTTTGAGGTTCATGTTTATTCACTCAAGATTCATGTACTTGTTCGTGTTTATTCACTCTAGATTCTGTTTGATGCTCATGTTCATTCACTCTAGATTCGGTTTTGTGCGTGTGTGTTCATTGATAAATTCATGTGCCTATTCATCGCATGTGACATGGCTCGTACGCAATTCATTTTCAATCTGTTGATGGTACCTATGTTGCTACTTATCAGTGCCTTGTTGCAACGAGTGCAATAAGAATCTGAGAGGTTGGAGCATAAACGTAAGCGTAGTTCAACGCCTAAATACTTGATTTTAGACAAGATATCTGAACATATGGCATTTCTGATAAGGCTCACAAATGGGAACAATAGAGACTGTTTCCATAATCTGCGGATGCTTAAGTTTACCTTTACAGAACTTTGTCGAGTATTACGGGACGAAGGCAGCCTGCAAGATGACCATTACGTGTCTGTTAAAATAAAAAGAGCAATTTTCCTTCGTACAATAGCACACCATCAAAAAAATAGAACCCTACAAACAAATTTCCAGCGTAGTGGCCAGACAATAAGCGTGGTATTTCATGAGGTACTAGACACGATTATCTGGCTTAATGATAGGTTCACCGCTACACCCACCCTTATTGACGAAGATTGCACTGATAGACGATGGAGCTTCTTCAAGGTTATATTTCATACAGATGTATTCTTCTATTAACAGTTCCATGTGTAGCTTTATATGTAACATACATTTCATTGTGATTTTTAGGGATGCATGGGCACCCTGGATGACACTTACATTCCAGTCCACACACCGGCAGAAGACCAGCCTCGTTACAGAACAAGGAAATGCACTATGGAAACAAATGTATTAGGTGTTTGTGACACTAATGGGAGGTTTGTCTACATGCTTGCCGGTTTGGAAGGTTCGGCTGTGGACGCACGAGTCTTGCGTGATGCATTGAGCCGCCCTACAGGATTCAAGGTTCCAAAGGGTACGCTGTAATACACTATTTTAGTATCTTCATGCTTCTTATGGTGTGACCAACAAAAATCTGAACGTTATCTCCCACTGACAGAGACTATATGAACTATGAAGGCTTCCTCACACTGTACAGATCAACTCGATGCCATTTAAAAAAGTGAGGGAACCCTCACGAGATATTAATATGAAGCATGCATCGGCTAGGAACATTATTGAGCGGTCATTCAGTATCCTTAAAAATAGATTCGTAGTGTTGCGCAGTCTGACATTCTTTTCATTGAAGATGCAAAATCGAATAATACTAGCATGCTCTCTACTGCACAGCTTTATTGTGGATACCACTCCAAATGATCCATTGTTGTTAGGTTGCCCCACAATGGACGAATCGCCGCCAATGCTTATCGACGAGATTGAAGAGTTCATCCAGATGCATCAATCGTATCCATAGTGGACTGATAAACGTGACGCCATGGTCACAGACATGTGGCAATACTACACTCAATCTCAGGCCACAAATTGAGTCTCTTTAGACTCTTGAAAAACTGCATATGCATTGAATTTATGTACTGTGGGTTTGGTTGACAGTTAGCTCATTCACGAATTTGTTGTAGGTGCTACACTTGGTTGTCATAATTTTTTTTGGATAATTACTTGGTTGTCATAATTAATTGCTACGTTACATGACTAGCTTTCTAATTCAGTACTCTTACGTTAGGTATAGTACTTTTTACTTTTTTTTACAGGATGCATAGTGTGAACCAAAGCAGACAGTCTCAGTCTTCACAGCATGAGGACTATGAAGTGCGTAGTGATCCACCGAGTCCATGATGCCACACAAGAGCTAAGAATATATTGAAGAGTATGCAACCATTTAGACAATCACCTCATGGAAGGGGTCGTCAAACGTCGTCGTACAAGAAGCTATACTTCACATTGGACAAAGAAAAGGCCATGATACAAGCTTGCAAGAAGTTGACGTTGGAGGGGTACAAGGCTGGCTCAGGGTGGAAGAGGGGATTCCACCCCACATGTGTGGAGAGAATTCATGAACTTGTACCCGACACCGGAATATAGGAAAGGAATACCGAGAATAAGCTACACATGTGGAGGAACCAGTCAAGTATCCCAAGTGACTTCATGTCCTACAGTGGTACATCCATTGACCGTGAAATACATACTCCTGTGGTTGACAACGATGACCTGTGGGTGGATATATTGAAGGTGCATGTTCTTTATAATACACACATATTGCACCACTACTACACTCGTTTTATACTGTTGCTAATGCCGGCCTAGAATTAAGATAGTTCTAGGGGCAAGATTTTCGAGAAATGCAAGGCAAAAGTGGGATGAAGAACACTTTGATCTTTGAGAAACAATTTCTCTCACTCAAAAGGTGTTTATTTCGTGTGTTTCAATGTCTAATATTCTCACAAGTCGAGCAGTAAGTAGACAAAAAATAATAACCAAGTCAATTTGAAAATTAAGTTCCAAAATAAGGAAAAAAAAACAGATTCTGACCACTACTTTAGGCTTCAGTTTTGACCCTCTCTAGACCAAAGTTTTGGATGTAACTTGGTATAACCATCCACCATGATGTGTGCCTTGAGTTTAGCTCCTTTTCCAACCATTTGTATCACCAAAATCGATCATTTCAGCAACATGAACAAACTCTGGCCGAATCTGTCCAGTTTGGTATATAGGTGTACTTTGGATGACTTTGCTTGGATAGAATTTTCTCCAATCTTCATGTGAACGTGCCCTGGAATTTAGGTATGGTTATCAACTTATTTGACTGCAAACAACTCATAAAAACTCGATCAAAAGGCAACCCCGACAGTAACAAGACAGCACCCCGAAAAAATTGGAAGATTGTCCAAGTTTAAGACAAGATTTGTCTTCTTTATTGGCTACTCACAAAGTTCGACCAAACCTTCAAATAATAACCTTGTAGGCTTCCTTTTGTCTATGTGTTAATGATAATTCAAGGCTTGCAGGGTAGCATTAGAAAAATAATCACTTTCAGCCTCGGATGGTTCGGATGCTCCTGCATTAGTCTCCCTGGGTTGAAAAGAACTCGTCATCGAGTTCATGGGGTCTTCTTACTCAAAAAAATGACTCAAATGCTTGACATTGAAGACATCAGAAACCCTCAAATGTCTAGGGAGGTGCACCTTGTAAGCATTGTCATTAATTTTGGCCAATATTTCACAAGGTCCAATTTTCCTATCTCCAAGTTTGTGGTATTCACCACTAGGGACACGATCACGGGTTAGCACCGTCCAAACTTGATCACCAACATCAAAAAGTACCTTTCTTCATTGAGCATCTACTCGAGCTTTCATAAGAGAGACTCCAAAATTGCCTTTAACGGAAGAATTCGTAGGCGTCGAATTTTGTTTGGATAGAATCATAGGACATTAATTTACCCTATAGGTTATTGATGTGATAGAAACATGAAAAATATCTGCTACTACAGGCACATCAGACTTGTTGCTCACTTCTACTTCCATTATATCTTCTTCAGCTTCATCGAGATATTCATCAAAGATTGGTGGACCATCATAATTTAAAGATGACATCAAATCATCGAACTCCTTCGGCAATATTTTTTTCCCGGTTGGATTTCTATCTTCCTCCGTAGCCTCCTTCCTGTCACGGGGCAACAATGCAAGCACGACGCACTCCTCCTCATCTAGAAATCTGGACATTGATAAAAGGTTAGAAATTTTATGAGGTGGAGAAGGAGTAACTCCTTCCTTTTGAGGTGCCAAAACCACTTTCTTCCCTTTGATACTAAGGACATACGTGTTCTTCCTTCCATCATGGATTACATTGCCATCATACTGCCATGGTCTTCCCAACAACAAATGGCATGCATTCATCCTCACCACATCACACCAAGCATTGTCAAAATACCTCTTGCCAATGGTAATTGAGACAAGGCAACGTTTAGTGACCGTTACCTTATTACCTTTGTTGAGACAAGTGAGTTTGTAGGGCCTAGGATGATCCTCCGTCTTCAAGTTTAGCTTCTGGACAACCTCCTCAGTAACAACATTCTCACAACTCCCACTATCCACAATCATCTTGCACACCTTATCTTTGATGGTGCAAGTGGTATGGAAGAGGTTGGTCCTCAACCAATCATCCACTATCTCATCCTTGGGGGTAAAGAGGCTCTTTCTGATAACCAATGTCTCCTGTCCATCTCCATGCAACACATCATCCATTGTTTCATCCTTGTACATAGGATTAGGCGTCCAAGACATTTCATCATGGCTCTCATCAATCATCAAATTCTTTCCATTTGAGCTTGTTGGTTTCTTGCACACTGGGGCCTTGTGTCCTGGATCTCCACAACGATAACACTTGATAGTGGAAGTGTTAGAATTATTTGGAGGGACTCTTTGATAGGCCTAACTTGGATGATTAGCTTGGTTGCCTCCTTGAGGCTGCGCTGCACGGTTGCTTCCTAGAGGTTGCACTGCATGGTTTGTTTGACTCCTGATGATAGGCCTTCGGTTTTGTTGCTTCTCCACAGCCAAAGCACGTTGATAGCCCTCTGATACACTCCAAATGGATTGAGGATTCAGCACATATTGGATGGATTGGTGCAAACCACCAATATAACGAGCCATCAATTGCTCCTCGGATTCAACTAAATCATTCCGGGAGATCAATTGATAGAATTCTTCTCTATAATCATCAACATTCTTCAAGCCTTGACTCAATGTATGGAGGCGTTGGTAGAGAGCTCTAGTGTATCCAAATGATAGAAAATGATTCCTCATCTTCTTTTTCATCTTTTCCCAACTCACAATTTTGGGATGGCCTCTTCGCTCATGAGCACATTTCTCTTGTTCCTATCAAGCAGAAGCTCTTCCTTTGAGCTTGATGGCAACAAACTTCACCTTCATGTCTTCTGGAACATTTTTATATTCAAAGATTTGCTCCACTTCAAGTAACCAATCCATGAACCCTTCAGCTTGCAAGGAACCAGAGAATTCGGGTAATTCCACCTTGAACCCGAATGATCTAGATCGATCTCCACGCCTCTGTTCTTCAGCTTGGTAGGGATTTTGGAATGTAGAATCAGATTCATCACTTGACTCCTCAGGATCAATGTGACATTGGGCAGCCAAACGTTGAGTTAATTCTGCCACTTGCCTCTGCAATTCCCCAATTACCTCATCTCTTTCATCACGAACATTTGGTTGATTCGCAGGACTTGCAACTCCAGTGCGACCACGTCCTCAAACTCCAGCCATTGTTTGATGAAGGAAAACTCTCATCTAGGAAGGGTAATCACGCTCTGATACCAACTGATGCCGGCCTAGAATTATGATAGTTCTAGGGGCAAGATTTTGAGATTTCCAAGGCGAAAAGTGGGATGAAGAAAACTTTGATCTTTGAGAAAATTTTCTATCACTCAAAAGGTGTTTATTTCATGCACTTCAATGTCTAATATGCTTACAAGTCGAGCATTAAGTAGACAAGAAATAATTACCAAGTCAAATGAAAAATTAAGTTCAAAAATAAAAGGAACAAAAAAATAGATTTTGCCATTATTTTAAGTTTCATTTTTAACTTCTTCTAGACTAAAGTTTTGGATGAAACTTGGTATAACCATCCACCATGATTTGGAACTTGATTGTAGCTTCTTATCCAACCACCTGGATCACAAAATTTGACCATTTCATCAGCATGAACAAACTCTGGTCGAATCTGTCCAGTTTGGTGTCTAGGTGCATTTTGGATTACTTTGCTTGGATAGAATTTGCTCCAACCTCCATGATAACGTGCCCTGAAGTTTAGGGATGGTTCTCAACTTATTTGACTCCAAAAAATGCAAAAAAACTCGATCAAGACGCAACCCCAACAGCAACAAGACAGCAACCCAAAAAATAGGGAAGGTTGTCCAGGCTTGAGACAATATTTGTCTTCTTTATTGCCAACTCACAAAATTCGACCCATCCTTCAAATAATCACCTCCTAGGCTTCCTTTTATCCATATTTTCATGATAATTCAAGGTCATTAGAGTAGCATCAGAAAAATAATCACTTTCATGCTCAACTAGTTCGGATGGCTCGGATGCTCTTGCATCACATCGGCCATAGGAGGAGAGTAGGATGAGGTGGGTTTGATCACAGGAATAGAGGAGGAGGGAATGTTTTCAGGCATAGATGTAGAGGAGTAGGGAGTAGGAAGAGAAATGGGGCAGAGAGGGCAAGGAGAAAATAAGGTAGAAGATGAAGGAGTTAGAGAAGAGGGGTCAGTGTCGCGAGATGAGAAAGGGAAAGAAGAGGGGTCATTGTCAGGAGGTTCAAGAAAAACATATATGTTAAGATGTGAGAGAGAGGGAAGAGGGAGGGAGTTGTAAAAGGGAAAACAAAGTTCATCAAAATGTGCCTGCCGAGATATATAAATACGGGAGTGAAAGCCTTTGTGAGAGGAGATATAACCCAGAAAGATACAAGAAAGACTATGGGGAGCAAGTTTATGAGGGGCATAGTCACATAAACAAGGAAAGACACGACAACCAAAATGATGAAAGTGATCATATCGAGGAGAAACGCCATAGAGTAAATCAAAAGGAGAGATACCTGTTAGGAGAGGACAAGGGGTGGGCATTCAGAAATCACATTCCATTTTCAAAATAATTCGGATCAGATCAAAAAATTTCATTTCCGAATTTTTGAATTTTCGACTTTCAAATTTCAGAATGCCCACCCCTAGAGGAGAGGTGATGGCAACCGATTTATTGTTAGTGTTATGCCCTAAGGCCAATCACCTTAGTCATATGTATTAACACTTTAATGCTGTATATATGATTGTGCAACCTTCACTACTTGAAAATAGTGAAACTTAGCATTGATAACATAGAGTGTATCACAAAGAGTTGTAATGATGTGACCACTCTAATTAAAGGTATCAATACTAAATGTCCCTATCCATAGTATTAATGAGACAATGCTAATACGGATAGGTTAGCATGTTCTCAGTCGATTCATTTTGAGGGAAATAGTTGATCTCATCAACTATAGTGTAGTGACACTTAAGCTAGAAACATGGATGCTTGTAGATGACAAGTACATCATATTGACCCGTATAGAGATCACCATATTGTCAATGGATGATACTCTAAAAAATAGTGGGTGTAAGTGATCCTTAGACTTGATATCACCATATAGAGATCTTGAGTATGAATGTCACTCTTTGATACTATTCAGAGTTACACCGTAAATGGGTAACACTGGGTAGCCTTGAAAATGGTTTTAAATACGGAAAGATTATGAGTAATCAATAAAGAATTCATCGCTCCTAAATTGTTATAGGAAGATATTCCTATGGCAACTTGTAAATAAGTTTTGGAAACCTTTGCAAAAATTAAGTTTAATTAGAAAGAGTTTCTAATTAGAACTTAATGATCATGGCTTCCAGTGCAAGAAATCTTCTAAATATTAATAAGGATGACAAGTAACCTCAATATACGGGATTAGGGATATGTTATTAGTGAAAGGATATTAATTACACAAGAACTAATTCTTGAAAGGATAGTCTCCTTCAATGACTATTCTCAATGCTTGAGAGTCATGATAATTTCCTAAAGATCACTCATGGTCTAGAAACTGGAATTAGGGATTAATGATTTATAAGTATAAAAATTATTAAACATAAATTGCTTATGTGAATTCGAGGTTCATTGCCAAGTTATTTTGAACCTATAGGGTCATACACATTAACACCATTTTCTTGAGGGTTAATTATGAAATGATCGAAAGTTTTAGGGTCATTCATAATTTCTAAAAGTTTAGGGACTATTTTGCAATTACTGAATTGCTTAGGGATTTTTCTAAAAAATCCTAGAAAGTTGCTTGATCAATGACACATGTTATACATGCATTAAGACATGTGTTGGGACACTTGTCTACC
>JAOWBN010183645.1:0-16661 GCA_028565015.1 Pinguicula moranensis
CTGCTGCCATCCGTGTTAAGTTTGATCCACCCTTCAGGTGGCCTTCGCCATTGAACCTTCATTATTCTTTTGGGAACTCGCTGTTGGATCTCTAGATCCATCCTGTCCAAAATTCGCAAATCTTGTGCCTGCAGTTTAAATTTTTGATTAGTAGATTGGGCAATGGACAGAACTAACTGTTTTACCTCCCTCCAAGTAGCTTCTGGCGTCTGAATTTTTTCCTCATATCGCGCCCTGCACCTGGCAATCCACAGACACCACGTTAGTATAGCAGGGAATATTGAAGATAAATAGCTTGTTAAACCTGCCCTGTTAGCCATGCTTAGCCACTGTTGAAATCTGTCCCGCCAGGTTGGGGGTCTTGCAAACAGGACTCCTAGCAAAGCAGCTGCTCTATTCCACATCCCTTGTGCGAAGCTACTCCCTGAGAGGATGTGATCCATGGACTCTTGTTGCCTGTTAGAGCAACAATGGCAAGCTGAAGCCAACCGCACTCCTTTCGTTCGCAGATTATCATCTGTAGGCAAACAATCGTGCCAAGCCCTCCATGAGCAAAGAGAGATCTTAGGCGGCAACGACTTCTGCCACATTAAACTCTTCACTTGCAGCAGCTGCTCCTTCTCACGTATAAACTCCCAAGCAGTTTTTAGGCAGAATTTTCCAGCATCATTTGGGGTCCAGATTATTACATCTGTATCATAGCCACTCACTGGGGGTTTAATGGCCAATATCTCCATCTCCAAGTGTGTCCTGATTCCATTGGCCATCCACAACAAAGTTACTGACCTGCAAGTCTCTCATGATCACTAGCGGGACTCTAGCAGCCAGAATACCGGAGGAGAGCCACTTGTCAAACCAAAAGGAGGAGTTCCCTCCCCTAAGTTTAATCTTCAGGTTATCCAGTACTTCAGCTTTCATGGATAAAGCGAATTTCCAAAATCTTGAGTCCGTGTTTCTACTTTGCCTCTCGAGTATGTGTGACCTTCTGCAGTATTTAGCTATGAAGAAATTAGCCCATAAACTCTGCTCCGTGATCAGTTTGAAACACATTTTCATTCCCATAGCCTTTTGAATCTCTTCCAAATCCCGTAACCCCAAACCTCCCTCTGTTGTAGGCTTGCACAGCTTAGCCCAACTCTTCCAATGAAGCTTTGGCTTCCCCTCCCTTTCTCCCCAGACAAAATCAGCTAGCATTTTCCGGATCTCCTTCAATGACTGCTTCGGAATTTTTAGCACCGTAGCTATGTGTAAGGGCAGGCTCGTTAACACATGCTTGGCTAACACCAGGCGACCAGCTTGACTCAATATTTGTTTTCTCCAACCCGAAAGTTTCTTTCTAATTCTCTCCATGAGGGGCTCCATATTCTGCCGTGTGATCCTGAAAGGAGTTAGTGGAGCACCTAAATATGTGAAAGGAAATGTACCTTGCCGGAACCCTGTTATCCTCCTGATTTTATTTACTCTTGCCAGGGGCATTCCTCTCGATGGGAAAAAGGCTGATTTTGCATTACATATCTTCTGTCCCGACCACACGCAATATTGAGTGAGAATCCTTACCACTGCTTTAATGGATGCTACATCCCCTTTTGAAAAAATTAGCAAGTCATCTGCATACATCAAGTGTGTAATCACCGGAGCGCCTATTGGGTGCTGAAAACACTCAACCTCCCCTGAAGTATAGCCATTGATCAGCATCCTCGAAAGTACATCCTGCATCAAAATAAAAAGATAAGGTGAGATTGGATCCCCTTGTCGCAACCCCTTTCTAGCCTCAAAAAAACCAAGAGATACTCCCTGCATTGCCACCGAGAACCACTGGCCTCTCACACACTTGAGGATTAAAGATATAACCGCTGCCGTGAAGCCTTTAGCCTTAAGAACATCCTCCAAGAAACTCCAACTCACATTATCATAGGCTTTAGCCATGTCCAGCTTCATCATTATATTGCCTCCATGCCTTTTCTTGTGGATTGAATGAATCAACTCTTGCGCAAGGGTGATATTTTCGAAGATATTTCTGTGGGGCAAAAAAGCTGCTTGTTCCTCAGACACTAGTAGAGGCATGTATCCTTTCAGCCTTTGTGCTAAAACCTTTGAGATAACTTTGTAAACCACTGAGCATAAACTGATAGGTCTGAACTTTTCAAAGCTGTCCGGACAGTCCCCTTTGGCTATGAGAGTAATTATACTAGATGCAAACATTCGGGGCAGGGGGGCACCTTCAAAAAATTCCCTCACCGCACCTACGAGATCTGGACCAGTGATTTCCCATGTGGCTTTGAAAAACTGAGACCCAAAGCCGTCTGGGCCAGGCGCGCTGCTACCCGGAATCGACCAGAGAGCATCTCGCACCTCTTGTTCTGAGGGAATCGCCCCTATGAGAGCATTGTCCAATATCGATAGTTTCTGATCAAAAAGATTATCAATCCTACATGGATCCACTTCCTCAGCTGTAGACATTTTCTCTTGAAAGTACAACACTGCCGCCTCATGAATCTGTTCCATACTTTCCAATGTTCGACCATCCTGCAATACAATTCGAGGTAAGCTTGACCTGTTTTGTCGAATCCGCATGGTGGCATGAAAAGCTTTTGTATTTCTATCCCCTTCTTTGAGCCAGGTTTTTCTCGAGAATTGTTCCAGTCGACAGTACTCACGGTCCTCCCATAACTGAAGTTCTCTCCATGTTTCCAGTCGCTCCTCTTCTAATTCTACTGAAAAATGCTCCTGCAATCTTCCTTCCACATCATCCAACTTTGCTTCGAGAAGAGAAATTTGAAAGTCCACCCTCCCAAAAACTTGTCTATTCCACTGTCTTAGAGCACTTCTAACTTGCTTCAATTTATGACCAAGCGATATCAGACCGGTATTCCTTATGCTCGTCTGCCATATATGTCGGACCAAAGGCAAGAAACCTTCATTGGACTCCCACATATTTAAGTACCTAAAATGCCTCATCCCATAATTCGGTTGTGTAGCATCCATCTTGACTAGTAATGGTCTGTGATCCGATAGTTTCTTGCTCAATAAAATAGAGTGACATTGTGAGTTCCGAAGGAGGAAGTCTGCATTCACCACTGCTCGATCCAGAAGTGCCCAACTTCTCGTAGGTCCAGCCCTCCCATTCGTCCAAGAAAACTGATTCCCCGACCTCTTCAAATCCACCAAACCGCATGAATGCAAGCATTCATTGAATTCAGAGATTGATCCTATTTTGTTCGTGTTCTACTGGATTAGTTGGTCCGTCTACCTTCCTAAGAACAGAATCACTTAAATTCATAATGATAAGATTATATGCCTCTTCTTCTATGTCTGCTTTCCTAGCCTTCTGATCTGCTGATCACTTAGATTGATCCTTTTCTAATGCAATCAACACCTTATTATGTGATGGAAGAGCTCTTAACTTCTTAGACCATATTGAGAAATCTAACTTACCATCAAACATAGCAACTTCTACTCTAGTTGTCCCCATAATTCCTAACAGTTAGATGCAGGATAAAATATAGCAAATAAGGCAGATTATACACCGAGAACACAGCTTATTAAACACATTGAGAATACAGAGAAGCACGTAAACCAACAGATCAGACACAGAATCTCAGATCACAGCCAACAATTCCAGCAATAACAATGAAAATATTTTAAGTATACAACAAAGGTATGTATTTAAATTCGGTTCATAATGATCTCACACAACCCTAAGTTTAGGGTTGTGATTTTTCCTGAATTCCTTGGGCGTTTGACGGCGCAGGGACTCTCGTTCCTTCTTTCATCGAAAAACTCATACCCTTCCCATCAATTAAGCGTCAAATCCCGAAAGCCTATGCTCCAATACCGCACTGTTGTAATCTGCTCACTAGATTAACCTTTATCACACAATCTTTAACCAATTAAAGCCAAGATTAAACCAAGGAAAACAGAACAAATAAACATGCAAAGAGAGGCAAATATTTTATGCCGTGGTATCCCAATTCAAGAAGGAAAGGGCAGTCCACATCCGGCTTTGCGGATACAGCTCACGACTGTTCGGCCTCCTTTTCACTAATCAATCAAAATAAACCGAAACTGTTACTCTCCCCTCTTACCCCAATTCAACCAAATACTCCTTGGTCAGAACCCATAAAAGAATACACCTTCTCTTCTATGGAAGTAAACAACCAGAACTTCCTCATGTGCTACACAGTCGCAAGAATCCCTCATAAACTTGAAGAATTCGCGTAAGTTTCAGCAAAACCACCACAAGAGAGTTTTGAGTGTTCTACATTTTTCACGATATAAATGAATTGGTAGATAGATAGATACTGGGCAGCGGGCGCGGAATTTCCGCGTCCGCCCGCGCCTGCATCCGTTTATTCCGTGTTCGCGCGAAACACGATGCGGATGTGAATACGGATGAAAAATTGTATTTCGCAAAGTTATGTGGATGGAATGCGGATAGAAGATTTTTTGGTTTTCGAAATCTGCATCCGCCCGCATAAGTTTTATTTTCATATATTTATTTTTATTTAAATACAAAATATATGCAGACGGATTTCGTAGGGTTCCGCATCCGCCCACCCACAATTTTTATTTATTTATTTATTTTTATAGGCATATATAATTACGCGGAATTTGCAGCTTCCGCGTAAGCCTCGCCCACGATACGCAGAATCCGCATCCACCCGCCCGCGAAATTAGACGGAATTTGCGGATTCCGCATCCACCCGCGACATTACGCGGAGCAGGCGGATGTGAAATACTGTTCATCGCAAGCGGATGCGGAACCGAAAAATTGGTTCCGCAACCTTCGCGGGCGGAACGCGGAACGGGCGGTTCCGGTTCCGCCCGCTCCGCTGCCCAGGCCTAAGATATACCATAATTGTACAAGGAAAGAATTGACAAAAATCAATTCTTCCTTAGTTAGTTCCTTTCCTTAGTTATGAGTTGTAATGTGTATAAAACTATGTCCTACACGTTGAATAAAATAACAAGTTCTAAGCTCTATCTTCTCTCATCTACGATTCACATTACTCAAGAATTCCGTTCTATCATTCCCGTCGCCCTTCCTCATTTCTCCAACTTGCTGCTCGGGGGTATCCTAGATATAATTAGCTCCTTTGGTAGTGCCAAAATTGGCATCCTTTTTCTTGACGTTATATGGCAGAGTCAGAAAGAAAACTGTTACATTATTGCAATTACGGCAACACTTGATTGGAATAGGATGCTCAATTGAAAAATAAAATTAGAACCAAAAGAAAACTGATACATTATTGCCAGAAGATGCATATTTTGGCTTTTCTGTAGAGTAGCATGGCATCTTACCTTTGCTCTTCAGGAAGCCTCTATAATTGAACAACTGCGAAGGTCCTTTATCACACATCAAAGGAACCAAAATAGAAATGGGCTGTAATCTCACGTCCTAGATTGTATTTATAGACTTACGTATGTGTAATTCCTAATCATATCTTTTGTTGTCCACACAGATGAAATAAAGAAGAAGAATAAGAATTGAAAAGAAATGTAACCTACAAACTGAATACCTTAAGATTAAGATTTTTAGGGAGTGGTTCACAGCTAATCTTGTCATGGTATCAGAGCATGGTTGGGACTTCACCACCTTAATGTAATGAATTAAAGGCCTCTGAGACCCATAACTACACTAGCCCGACCATATGGAAATATGGATCTGTGAGCACGAAAGTGTTAGTTGCGAGGTACAAGGTCTACAATACAAGTCTCAACAGGGCATGCCTAATTGGACTTGAGCGGGGGTGTTGTCCCACACAAATGAAGTAAAGAATAAGAATAAGAATTAAATAGAAATGTGAACTACAAACTGAATACCTTATGACTAAGATTTTTTAGAAGTGGTTCACTATTATGGTATTAGAACCGAGGTTGAGACTTCACTGCCCCAAACAAATCTAGAGCCTCTAAGACTCGTAAATGCCCTAGCCCGACCATATAAAATATGGATCTGTGAGCACAAAAGTGTTGGTTGCGAGGTACAAGGCCTACAGTACAAGTCTCAACAGGGTATTCCTAGTTAGACTTGAGCGAGGGTGTTGTCTCACACAGATGAAGTAAATAAGAGTAAGAATTAAATAGAAATGTGAACTACAAACTGAATACCTTAGAACTTAGGTTTTTAGGGAGTGGTTCACTGTTATGGTATCAGAGCTGAGGTTGGGACTTCACCGCTCCAAATGAATCAAGAGCCTCTAAGACCAATAACTGCACTAGCCCGGCCATATGGAATATGGACCTGTGAGCTGTTGGTTACGAGGTACAAGGTCTACAATATAAGTCTCAACAGATATTGCCTAGTTGGACTTGAGAAGGATATTGTCTCACACGGACAAAGTAAAGAAGAGAATAAGAGTATAAATAGAAATTTGAACTACAAACTGAATACCTTAGGACTAAGGTTTTTAGGGAGTGGTTCATTGTTATCTTCGTATGCAAGCACCTTGTGTATCAAAATAATCTAGTTCGCCTGCATTAAAGCAGTTGTGCTCCTTGTTGAAATCAACAGGTATTACTCATTGTTCTTGGAAAATGTCAAATCATGCATCAAATAGACAATCTCAGTAGTCTCTTCCTTTAATTCTACAGAGATATGTCTCATCAAGGACAATCTAATCAAAGACCGAAAGGAGTTCCAAAAGTTTCTATCTCGTCTCTGTCTATTAGTTGTTTTAGATAGAACAAAAAATATGATTCCATTGTATTTAGGGTTCCAACATATTAGCCTTTTATACTATTCTAGTTAGGCCAAGCCCACTACAAACATAAAACCCAATACTCCCTTTCAAGATGGACGAACGCATCTATCAATCTCATCTTGTTACAAAGTCTATTCATATCTTTTGTCCTAAAATCCTTGGTGAGACAATCAACAATCTTCTCATTTATAGTCACATGTCTCAGTTCAAGGAGTTCACTGGCCAACTTCTCTTTGATGATGAACTTATCAATCTTCACATGCTTGGCTCCGTCATGTTGAACTGGATCATCGGCAATGTTGATAGCTAACCTGTTATCACACAATAATTGCATCTGTATTCCATCATTCATCTTCAACTCTATCAGGCCTATGGCTCTGTACTTAGTCTCGACTGTAGAACGGGCAACAACTAATTATTTTTTGCTCTTCCAGGAAACTAGATTTCCTCCAACAAATATGTCGTATCCAGATGTGAACTTCTTGTCATCAACACAACTAGCCCAATCTAAATCACAGTATCCCTCAATACTCAGGTGCCCGTTTTTCCACAATGTCAAACCCTTTCCTGGTGCACTCTTCAGGTATCTCAATATTTGGTACACTGTATCCATATGATCCTTTCTAGGGTCATGCATATACATGTTTATCATGCTCAAAGTAAACAAGATGTCAAGTCGGGTATGGCTCAGGTAAACAAGGCGTCCCACCAATATGTGGTATCTTTCTTTGTTAACTGGCTCACAAGCATCAACACTTAGAATCACTCTCTGCTCGATCGGTACTTTGGCAATTATGCAACCTACGATACATGTCTCGTTGAGTAAGTCTATAACATACTTCCTCTAACATAAGGTTATCTCTTCAGGCACTCAAACTATTTCTATCTCAAGTCTTTCACTTTGAATTCCTTGTTCAATCTCACCTTCAACTCTATTATCTCACCATCATCATCACATGTGATAATCATGCCATCTGCATAGACCGCTAGCATCATAGTATGACCCCTCCTGTGTGCCTCAGGAGGACAATATGGTCGGCATTGGTCTAATGATATCCCAAGCCTTCCATAGCCCTTGTAAATCTGTCGAACCATGCTCATGGGGCTTGCTTCAAGCCATATAAAAAACCTCTTGAGCTTACAAACATTTAGTGGTGTCTGAACAGTGCCAAATCCTGGATCGATGTCCATATATACGTGCTCAAGTAAGTTACCATGGAAGAATGCATTATTCACATCGAGCTAGTACCGATTCCATACTTTGTTTGTTGTTATATAGACCAGGGTCCTAGTAGTAATTATCTTGGCGACTAGTGCAAAGGTCTTAGCATAATCAATGCCTTAGGTCTGACTAACCCATTGCTACCAGTCGAGCCTTGTATCACTCCACTGTTCCCTCTAGGTTCTACTTCACTGTAAACACCAACTTGCATCCAACAATCTTTTTCTCAGGTGGAAATAATACAAGCTTCCAGGTTCCATTCCTCACAATTGCCTCCAATTCTTCTATCATCGCAACTCTCCACTTTGGATCCTCCTTTGCAATGTGTCAACACTTAAGCACAAACACACTATCCAAAGAAGTATGAAGGCCTTGTGGCTATATAATATATGAGAGTAAGATATGTGATGAGCAATATCATATGAGAATTCGTACCGCTCAGGTGTTCCCTCATTGACACGGGTGTTTTGCCTTATCGGTAAGGGAGGAAGGAGAATGATAGAAAGGAATAATATTACCTGTGGGTGCTAAGTGATCTCTAGTGAGTGGTGCAGGTGTCTATGGAGTTAGGACCGATCAAGCATCGGGACATGGGACAAGTGCTCGCAACTCATCTTCTCTCCTGTGATACCTGTAACGCGGCTCTGGAGTATCAATATCACTCAGACTCATCTCATCATCACCATTTGTGTCTCAAACTAAACAAGGGCGTGGAATTGCCCCTACAATGACTATCTGTAGCTCACCTCTCATACCACTCTCCACCTCACGCCATACATCCCCTACAGTCATTGTCTTTTGCTTTCCTCTCATGTCACTCTCCCCCCTATGCCATACACTCACACTGTTCCCCTCTCGCCAATCACACTAAGGCGATTCCTCGAATGGTGGGATTTTTCCCCCAGGTGAAATAAGGCTCAAAATCTCAAAATGTAACGTCCATACTCACAAACAGGCGTCACTCGACTAGACTCCAATAAACATATTCATTTTGGGTAATGGAGTATCCCACAAAGACATACTTAATCACTCGTGGATCCAACTTAGCGACTCCATGCCAATTATCCTTCACAAAGCATACACAACCGAATGTCTGTAGCTCTAACACATCTCCTTTGGTGCCAATCAGTACCTGAAATGGAGACTTCCACTACAATACTCTGGAAGGTTCTCAATTATCAGATAAGTTGTTGTCATAATTGCTCGCCCCCACAAATATCTTGGGATATTCATGGATAACATCATACTCCTTGCAACCTCAAGAATGTGGTAATTTTTTCTCTCTACAACCCCATTCTATTGTGGTGTGTAGGAACACATAGTCTGATGTTTAATTTCATGTGATGACAGATAATTCGCAAATGATTGATTCGTGTACTCCATGTCATTGTCAAGCCTCAAAACCTTCACAAGTGCACCAAATTGAGTCTGAACCTCCCTGTAAAAATCTTTAAAGCAGACAAATACCTCACTCTTATTTTTCATAAAGTATAATCAAATAAATCGGGAGCAACCATCAATAAAGGTCATGAAATAATAAAATCCATTTTGCCCCTAAACATCATAATGTACCAAATCAAACAGCTGAGAATTTTTATGACCAGATCTAACATATGAGCTTTTAGTATGCTTATCAAACTTACAAGCATCACATATTAATGTCTGTTATATTTTGCAAAGGAAAAGGTATACAAGCGACTCAAGGAAAAACGAGGGATGACCTACGCGTCTATGGTTAACTAACAGGTCTACCACGATCCTTTTCTCCCTCTCAGATATCTCTTTCATCGATGAAAGGACTGAGTTCATACCTTTTTATCCAGGTACCGCAAACCATCACGTCATCTTCTAGACCACCCCTTTTCTTCAAAGATTACCCGTGGAATATCAATAACAAGATAGCTGTTTAAGTGAAAAATAATAGCACTGATGGAGAGAAGGCTAACCGGAAAGGAAGTGACATGCAAAACTTTGGATAGTGTTAGTGTAATGCACTGTACCCTTTCCAACCATTGGTCGATCAATGTCTCAACAGTCTTCACACTAGACATGACTTTTAGGGGAGTATTGGTGCTGAACTCACTAGAAGATCCCGTCACATGTGTGGATGCCCAGAGTCACAAATCCAATCTGGGAGCCACCAGTGGGAAAGGATGCAAGTGCAAGGGAATCAAGCACAGCTGAGTGTAGAGCAGCATTACCAGGTGCTTCTGATGAGGTGGATGAATAGACTTATGCTCCTCGAAGCTCTTCCTTAGTATCCACAGTCAGGTGGGTACGATAGTCTCCACGTCCCCTACCTCTAGTTTCACCTCCCCGACCTCATCGACCACGATCTCCTCTATCATGCCCTCTACATCCAAAGTCTCAATCTCTCCTCGGTGGGGGACAAGCCTCCATTAGGTGTCCAGTCTTACCCCACTGATAGCAATTGTGATTCTCAATTAGTAAATGACCTATGGTGACTAAAGATTTAGCCCTCGATCCTACAACATGCTCAGGCTCATGTAGTTGCAGTTGCGTCTGCTCCTGTAACATTGCACCAATGGCCTAATTGAGTTAGGGGATCATTTTTGGGGCAAGTAAAATAGACTTCCGTGCATGAAAAGTTGGGGTCCACGTCTTTCAAAAATTTTAGTCTTCTCTTCTTCCCGAACCTTTTGACTCAGGCAGTCCGGAGAACAGTCCGCTATATTGGAAGATTCCAAAGATGCCCACAATTTTCTCAGACAAATAAAATACACTCCTGCATAGGTCTTCCCCCTGGTGTCTCTGCATCTATCTAACCGGATCTGAAATTTTCTCAACTGATTCTTCGTTCCAGAAAAATCATCCTTCAATCGTCCACACAACCACACCATGCCTCCGTAATACGAGTGGCGCACCTTAGGCGCAAACTATCAACTCCATCCCCATCACACACACAACAATCTCCAAAAACACATTTTTATACCCCAAAAACACAAAAATCATCAATCCACAATTTTCATATCAACAAACAAATAGCATGGGTGCGTAGACGAAAGCAAGCTCTACCCATTGGTTTTGGCTGCGACGACGCATAGATGGGCTCAACGGCACGAATCCAACGGTGCCACTCACCGAAGCAATAGACACTTTTCGACAATAGAAATCGCATCAGGAACCCGCAGAGAAAATCTCATATCCCGCCAAATTCAAGCCAAGTTCCAACAAACGGCTTGGATCAGAGGGTTGGGGAGGAAGAGGCAATTCTGGTAGTACCCTGGACGACGGCGAGAACTAGATTTTTGGCTCTGATACCATAAAGACTTTGAATAGAACAAAGAATATTATTCAATTGTACTTAGGATTCCAACATATTAGCCTTTTATATTACTCTACTTGAGCCAAAACCACTACAAACATAAAACCCAACAGGTAAATGCTCTTCAAAAATCTTTCTACTCAAAAGCAACGTTGATATGGTATGCAACTTATGATCTCATGCTGTCGTGTTACTGAATGCAATCACGACAAGGCTAGCTTTAGGAAGTTAACCTAGGTCGTATGCTATGGTTTTGTGACTAAAAACACAGATTCAGCTTTGGACCATGCTGTTTTCTAGGATACCTTGGTCTGATTGTAAATAGAATGCTTATACTTACAAAGGGTGTGCTTTCTGCTCTTCACACCATTTTCACATAACAAATCTTATGCCTAATTTACTTTCAGTTACCTCCAAAGATAAAAAGAAAACTGTGAATTACTTTCACAACTCCAACCCAACTACGTTTACCGTAGTTGGTTGCACCTCCATGTAGGTTGATTGCAACGTGTGTGTTTTTCTTGCCATGTATCCAGATACTTCATTGGCATTTTTTTTTTAAATAAGGTAGCACTTTTCTGCGGTGATTGCAACGTCCAATCACCACAGAAAAATGATTTAGTTATCCAATTCGACCAAATATGGTTTCTGTTAATTTTGATCGGGCTATAAATTCCACAATCTTGTACGCGTACTCTTACGAGCACTAAAGTAAAAACAAACAAACTATAATGTAATATTTGGACTTCGCTTTTTCCACCTTATTATATCATTTTTTTCGAGGGGTGTTAACTATGGTGTCCGACACCACTTTCGATTCGACTAATCCATAAAATAGATGCATAATGTCCCCTCCACATGGCCTGAGAAAAGCTCAGACCTTTAGGAGTTCCTAACCTTTGGCTGCGGGCGAGTACTGTCATCTTTTCTCTACACTTTTAACAAACCTCCGACCGCAAGTGCACCATGCAGATGACAAAGGGCCACTTCAAAAAATAGGCCTTAGAAAATCTTTGACCAAAGTGAAGGCATACTTGGCATATGCAGCTCCATCCATTTTTTCAAACAGAATCCCATCCATTCTAGCTTGAATTGCATCAGAAGATATCATCTCGTGTATCAACTCTTTAAGTGCCTCATCAGCTTCAAACAAAGTGTTTCCCATGCCCCTCAATATCTCAAGAGGATATGGAGACGGCCTGGACAGCTCAACAAGAGTCACCTGATAATTAAGACAACAAGAGGAATTGACAGATAAAAAGACAGGTCAATCCAAAACTCACTAGAGATAATGCTCGATAGCATATTGACAGAAAGGATGGCCGTATAAGCCATCCGAACAATACTCTAACATAAAAAAACATCACACAACGAAGTTTTATGTTTAAAAATTACAGATATCCTATCCTCCATATCCTCCAAGTTAAATTACCTATACTAGCAGCAAAAACTTATAGCCCCAAAAGTATCAATGATACAACGGCTGAGTGAGGGGGCAGGCTGGAGTGGAGGGCGAGGTATCATGTTGAATAATAGATGCGTCGTGTCGATTACATTCACACTCATTTGATGTTGTTCACACGTGCACGATCACACTGGATGTATGCCTATTTATAGCCGTGAAGCTCTATTCCAGATCACTTGGCAGTGGAACGAACAATGAAGCAGAATTGCGCACGGCTATTGAAGGAGTTAAAATCTGCAGTATGAAGGGCTCGAGAGATGTCATTCTCGAGACAGACTCTATGATTCTAGTGGAATGGATCAAACAGAAACATTGCACACCTTGGTATTTATTGGAATTTTGGGAGGAGTTCCAAAGTTGTCAAGCCAACATGAGGCTACACGTGAAACATCAATTCAGGGAGGAGAATTGTATTGTAGACTACCTTGCCAAGCAAGGAACAGAGGGGGTGACAGCAGATGTGTGGAGCAGCAGGATCCGGTGGCAGGCACGGCTCGATAGGATTGGGTGCCCAAACATTAGGATCACCTAAACATAACAAGTGGCGTGGTGTTGAACACAAAAGCTGTGGAATATTTTGTAAAAGTTTGGGTCTCACCTGAAGAGACCCTACTATGTTTTTAATATAATGCAGTATTTTAATTAAAAAAATGAACAGCCAACAGCCAAGGAAGAAAATCATTCAGTAGCCAAGGGAGAAAAAATGAAAAAGTAGCCAACCTTGCATTAATGATATTTTCAGCCTTGTATAAAATATGGTGTAAAACGTTGTAAGATTCATTCAAGATACACAAATATCGATTTCCTACTATTTCTAGTGTTAGCAAGCTTAAAAAAATTCTTGTATGGCTTCAAACAATCCCCTAGAGCTTGGTTCAACATATTCAAGAAGGTTATGGTGGGCATGGGTTATCACCAGACCAATGCTAATCATATTGTCTTTTGGAGCCATATTTGAGATCATATCGCAATGTTGACTGTTTACGTGGATGATATGATCATTACAGGAGATGATAAGAGGAAGATAGCAGAGTTGAAGGTTAGACTGGGCAAGGAATTCGAGGTGAAGGATTTGGGAGAGATGAGATACTTTCTTGGGATTGAAGTAGCTCAGAGATCAGAGGGGATAGTGATATCCCAAAGAAAGTATATCTTATATTTACTCATGGAGACATGCATGCTAGGTTGCAAGACTGCTAGGGTCCTTATTGAGTAAAAAGTAAACCTAAGTGTTGATGCTGGTGAGCCTGTGGATAGAAAGAGGTATCAAATGATATATTTGAGCCATACCAAACCTGATATCTTATTTGCTACGAGTATAGTAAGCAGGTATATGCATAACCCGATAAAGGGTCACATGGATTCGGTGTACCTGATTTTAAGATACTTGAAGAATGCACCGAAAAAAGGATTGATCTTTAGAATAAACGAGTATATGGGCCTTTAGAGATATTGTGATTCAGATTGGGCTAGCTATGTTGATGACAAGAAGTCCACATTTGAATATTGTATATATGTAGGAGACAATCTGATATCCTGGATGAGTAAGAAAAAGTCATTCGTTGCTCGTTCTACTGCTGAAGCAGAGTACAGAGTCATGACCCTGAGTATTCCTGACATGATGTGGTTGAGGTCCATGCTAGACGAGTTGACCATGGATGAGGTAACGATAACAAATCAATTATCAGTATTGCCAATAATTCGGTCCAACATGACAGAACCAAACACGTGGAAATTGACAGGTTTTTCATCAAAGAGAATTTGATCAGTGGGCTTCTGGAGCTAGGACATGTGGCTACTAAGGACCATACTGCTGATTATCTCACCAAGGGCCTTAGTTGCGCTAGATTTGAATAGGCTTTATAACAAGATGGACTTGATTGATATATTTCGCCCATCATAAAGAGGAGTATTGAATAAGAGATGTGAACGTGTAGATTACATTCACACTCATTTGATGTTGTTCGCACGTGCACGTTCACACTGGATGTATAGTTATTTATAGGCGTGAAGTTCCGTTAGTTAATATCAAGTTAGCAAGTTTCAACTTATCCCCCATTGCTAGTTCTTCAGTAGCTGCAACATCCGATGTCATTGAAAGTTTATACCACACAATAGTTTTCACTCTAGGCATAAGAGTGTGGGTGGGAAAATATCCAACTGTAACTTAAGAAAGTGGTAAAAAGAAATTTCATAGATTAGAAGCAAGCACACATTAGACCGGCTGCATATAGAGGGCATAAAATAAAGTAGGAAGTTCTAAGCATCAAGTCGATTTGTAGCTCAGTGATAATGAACTGCGATTACATTAAATCCTCCAAAGTCCAACGGACCCTGCAAAACTAAATGCCTATGTTCATGGGCATTAAATTCAACGGGAGTAGTGAAAGATCAATGTGAAAATATCTTATGAGGATGGATAACAGTTGGGCCAATTAGTTAACATATCCAAACAGTTGATGCAGTCCGTACCTGTTTCTCCAGGGGTATACTAGCCTTTTGCTTTGCTATAGCTACAGCCCGAGAAAGTCCACCTATAGCATCAACAAGACCAAGTGAAGCAGCATCACGACCAGTCCAAACTCTCCCTTGTGCAACCTTTTCCATGTTTTCCACCTGCAATATGCTTAAATAAATTCCAGCAACAATCAACATGTAAGATGCATGGCATGTTGGATAGCATACTGTCATTGATCTTGAAAGGGCTGCTTTATCACGGAACTGTTTATACATGTCCTGTGCTCTCTTGGCAAAGAGTTCAGCTTCATCTGATCTGCATATCATATATCCATAACCGCATCGACATGAAATTCTTTTCATGTGGCAATAGGAACTAGTAACTCAAGCAACAAATATTCACTTAATGTGATGCTAAGGTTAATACCAGATTATTTACGGAGACCTTCACAATTGGGATACTCTGGTGAAAGACAATATTTTAGATGCAAATAAGTTTCTGTAAATATCAGTAGTCTATATTACACTATAGCAGGAGTAGGACTGGACCACATCAGCTGGATTAAAGTAACTCATTGTCGTAACATTTGGCAATGCAGAAAGGAACCATTAAATTAAAGAATAGTAAAGTCTATAGCCAAATGCTGCTAGAAACACTGGCCTAGTAAAAAGAACTGAAGATGCTCAACAGGGAGAATGCAGCCGGACTGCGTTTGACTGTCCTCATATCACTAAAAAGTTGGAAGTACCCATTACAAATCCAATCAGCTATTAAAATTTATAGCTGTTGAATAAACATGAAGTAGGTGGCAAAGAACGGGTAGGTGCCAAGGTTGGTGAAGAGAGTAGGTGGAAATGTTGGTATATATATATATATATATATATATGTATCACCTATTGTAACAAGTAAGAGCTGAGAAACATAACCCATAGATCATTCTGATTTCATGGTTTCATTCTGATTTCAATAATAGCAACTTTGGTATTAGCCATGCTAATACATTATTTCAGTATTTGCAGCATAAACCAAGTAAATACTAGTCAGATGCCCTTGCCCCCTCCCCCACCATAGACTTGCATGGCACTGCATCATTACCATCATAAAGAATGCCCAAACTGTTACCAGAAGAACAAGTAGATACCTCAATGGTCGATGTTCAGCTGCAGCAAGTTCTGCATATCTCCCCCTTGATATGATCTCTTTATTGAAACCAATGTGTTCGTACAACTTTCTCAAATTGATCTTTCCTATAAGAAGTTAACGAAACATCAGACACAACCATCACCAAGAATAAAAGCAAGCCCTACCCTAGCTAATCTATCTTAACTCAAGCCCAAATATCTTTAAATGAAGAATAAGAGTGATACATAAATCATATTCAAACGAAAAGAATGTTTAGAACAACCACAATTGAACACCTTGGTGAATGGTATATATAAGAAACCAACAATTTGCGCTGTCCAGCATACTCCAAAACTCTTAGCCACCAGCAAACTTCTTTTGCCGGAAATTAAACCAAAAAGGCA
>JAOWBN010183656.1:0-16661 GCA_028565015.1 Pinguicula moranensis
ACGGAAACGGCCTCTTTGTATAATTACAAGGGTACGGCAGCGTACATCTGACCCCCCCCCCCCCCGACCCCAACCTAGTTGGGAATATACTGGGTATGTTGTGGAGGAGTAATTCCTCCCACACAGGAAGCTGTCTGTCCAATTTGCCACAAGTTGAGACTTATGAACATTTATTCACTAACTATTCCACTGCAATGTATCTACGGTAGGAAATCGCTGCTTGGCTATCACTTAATTCAATATATTCAGCTTCTAGTGGTGTACTAACTCTTAACCTGGAAGAGCATGTTGCATCTGTTATTCCTGGAGTCAATGCACATGCGTGGAACACTATATGGATGTCACTGATGTGGGCTATTTGGAATGCAAGAAACAGGGCACATTTCTCCTCTGATATGCCTAACAATTATATGCTTTTACATTCAATACAAATGAGCTCTTGGTTATGGGTGAAGGCCAACAGAACTGCTCCTTTTCCTTATAGCTTCAACGACTGGCAGTTACAACCTCTGGTATGCTTACTGCTCTAATTAAGCAGAGAGGTGATTGCTCACTTTATCATTAAATTGTAGTCAGTAGCTCCTGTGACATTCTCACTGTTTCTTATGTACTTTGAGGTACAGGGTAGGGACTGCTAGAAGAGATCTTTCATCCAACAACGATCACAGGGAGTCCCTCTCTTCTTGAACCTGGAGAATGGATTTTGAACATTTAACTACACTATTTTCTTCATTTTGGTACAGGTTAGGTACCTGTAAGAGAATACACATCTGGTACAACTGTACTGCATTTTCAACCGTGTGTATGGAGCAAGTTTTTGACATTTGTTCCCTCTATGGCTGCCTATTTTTTGGTAACATGAACTCATGTTCGCCAATCCTTCCTCACTGTGACGGAGGCCGCAGTTGCAGCCTACACTTGGAATAAGAAATTTTGCACCAATTGGCTGTAAACTCTATGAGAAGAAGCAAGCCTCAACTGCATTGGTCACCATGTACTTGACCATTCTTCCAGTGGGTGATGCAGATGCACATTCCTTTTGGCATAAAATTCAAGTACTGGTTAAACACCTATATCGGCGCGGGCAAAAGCTTACATCCAACTTGAAAGAAATTATCATGGAGTGGAAAAGTGTAGCAAAAGTACACATCCTGTTGTGATGACAGCGGCGACTACAAGGATCAACATGAAAAGATAGCACATCTCATATGTATACACAGAGGCTTTCCAAGGACCTCCAGGCTAAGGCTCACATAATCCCAGTCTATTAAGACAAAAGGGGACCGTGGTGGGTAGGAGTAAGACGTGGTTTGCTTCTCTGTAAGTGTATTGTCCTAACTTTGCTCGACCACATATATCCTCTAAAAAGTACAGAGATAGCTCACCAAATAGGGAGAAGCTATATACCGATATTCCTTAAAAAAGGTTATCGATAAGTTGATAGTTATGATAATCTATTTGGTGAAGATTCAGATGATGGCGATGAACTGAATGCGGAGATGCTCGTGCATTCATGACGTTAGGGGAGCCATATATCTGATCTCTTTTAGCTATACTAGAAGATATGATGGACAGGCAGGTTATTCAGGACATGAGATGGGTTGCAACCACACATTTCATCCCTACACATTCACTGTTCATAGGATCTCCAGTCTTGGGATTGTACTTTTAGCTTTCGTACTGTTTCTTTTCTTATAAATATTCTTTTATATATGAAATTTGGCCTATCAAAAAAAATATATTTGCCTCATCTTCAATTGTAATTTTGAAATGGATCACAGAAACCCCCCAATGATCATTACTCATTGAAAAAGCTTGTGTATCACCTGAACTAGTTGTGAATGATATTAAAAACTTCATTGATATCATGGAGCAAATTGAAAAGTGGAACAAAAAGAGAGGTGATATGACGAGGAACATGTTTGCAGCCTACAATACAGGGGCTTGATTTGCATCAGAATGTAGTTTATGACCTTATTGGTGTTCCATTTACTTGAACTTTGCTTTGGTTATATTGCATGACTTGAAATGTATGGATTGATACCGCTTGTAGCACACTTATATTGGATTTATATTTGCTACATTTTTTTTATAATTCTTACATTTGAGTCCTACGTTTGTGTTTTAAATTTTAAATTTTTGTTTTATAGGGCAAAACTTATTTTACATTTCTATTTCATTTTTTGAAGGATGGTAGGCATTACGGATCTAACCCTTGGAGAGGCACATGAGGAGAACCCTTCTGCGAATGGCAAGAGGAAACAGAAGCAAAAAACAACGAGGAGGAGTCCAAAGAAGGGAAGCAAAAAGAGTCCACAGATGCATAACAAAATTCATGTGTGGAAAAAGGAGTTTGGACTGACATCTGACTTCTGCTCCAAGAGTGGTGTGGCTAAGGCCCCAGACTCACGTATGGTGATGATCAATAATGAGTCTAATTGGATGAGCCTCGTCAAGGTACAATTAAAAGTGCCTTCATGTCTTAAATTATTCAATGATTGCTTTCATCTATGTGTATCCATTTTATTTGTGCAGCATGATCCAAAGCTTAAGGGCCTCAGAGGAAAACCATATCCTTATTATGTTGATTGGTGTGAGTTGTTTGCGAATGATTGGGCCATTGGAAGGTTGGGCACTAATTTTGATTGTGCAAAGGAAGACATTAAGATGGTAGAGGAGTAAGATAAGGAAGATGATTGTAAGGCTAAGATGGCGGCAGCAGATGAAGAGAGCAATTTCGTTAACAGACAGCCGGATTTCAGTCCATTTCAAGTCAATTGACACCTGGAAGAGGAAGAGGAAAGAAAGGCAATTGAGTTATCAAGAATTAGGTAAAGAATAATTGTTGTATTAGAATTGAAGAGGTACATGAGTTTATATAGGAATACATAAGGGTAAACTAGAACTAAAAAAACTTAAGAACTATCTAGAACATGGTCTTCTATGAATTATCTAGAACATTCGTAGGGAATTACTAGAACATGGGTCTCAAAGCCCATATTCCAACACTCGCCTGCAAGCTTGTGCAAAGATATCAACGAGCCCGAGCTTGTGAACTGCCACTTGTGGTAGTTCTGGGCCAACAGACTTTGTGAATAGGTCGGTTGCCTGATCACGTGTACCAATGAACTATGGGACAATAATCCCTTATTGAACTATCTCTCGAATGAAGTGGATATCAATCTCGATGTATTTTGTTCTTTCATGAAGAATTGAGTCAAACGATAGCATAATGGCTGACGTCGCGAAATATAGTAGAGGAATCAGTAATTGAGAACCCCAATTCTTGACAAAGGGGGCACAACCACAATATCTCATATGTCCCATGTGCCATAGTTCGATATTCAGCTTCAGCGGATGACCGGGAGACTATTGCTTGTTTCTTGCTATTCCATGAGATAAGATGATTCCCACAAAAGGTGCACAAACTTGAAGTGGATCGGTGATCACTCTTCGACCCTACATATTCCTCATCTGTGAAATATGACAGACCAGATTGAGTGCCTGCTTTGAAAAAGAGACCAAGACTCAGGTAAGTCTTTAGATAACGAAGAATATGATAGACTGCATCTAGGTATGTCGTCTTTGGAGAGTGCATAAACTGTCTGACCACGCTCATTGCGATCGTGATATCTGGCTTGGTATTGGTCAAGTAGATAAATCGGCCGACTAGGCATTGGTATATCAATGGATCTAGTAGTAAATCTCCCATATCTGCAGATAACTTTTGATTTGGATCCATAGGTGTGGATGCAGGCTGACATCCTAACATCTCTGTGTCCTTAAGAAGGTCAAGTGTGTATTTCCACTAGGACATGGAGATGCCACGACGATTCCTTGCCACCTCAATACCAAAAAAATACTTGAGCAGGCCAAGATCCTTCACATCAAATACTACTCCAAGGTGGCGCTTTACCCGATTGATGCCATGCATATCATCTACATAGACAGAGAGAATAACACACTCACAACTAGAGTTGCGGCATATAAAGAAGATATGATCATACAAGCATCGAGTAAAGACTAAGGCACAACTACATCATTGAACAGCTCAAACCATGCACGGGGAGATTGCTTCACCCCATATAAGGACTTGCGAAGACGACAGACTTTCCCAGAATACTCCCCCTCAACCCAAAAATCAAGTGATAAATCCATATAGATAGTTTTAGTCAGGTACCTATCCAGAAAGGCATTCTTGACATCTAGCTAATACAATGACCAAGAATAAGATGCAGCCAGAGAGACAATTAGGTGAACCGTGGTGAGTTGGGCAAAAAGTGCAAAGGTAGCACTAAAATCATTGCTGGGAACCTACGTGAAACCCTTAGCCATAAGACAGGCTTTATACCTGTCGACAGTACAATCAGCCAAATACTAGATAGATCCACTTACAACCAACAGTCCGCGCCCTCGGCGGAATAGATACAAGTTCCCATGTGCAATTGAGCTCCAAGGCATCCATTTCCGCTTGCATGGAAGTCACCCAATGAGGACTTTGGAGATCTTCATGGACAGTCTGGGGGATGGAGACCGAGTCAATTGCACTGAGGAAGAATCTATAGGATGTGGTCAAACCCTAATAGGAAAGATACTTGAAAATGGGATGGTTAGTGGAACATAAAGGTTAAGCAATCTGGAGGTCTTCTATCACGTGTTGGATAACAGGGAGCAAGTATAATGGATAAAGAGGGAGGTGAGATAGTACCTAAATCCGAAGAAGTGCCTGACAGGTGCGTAGCGGAGCATGGATGCTGAGCATACATCTGAGTGACTGGTGGTCGTACGATAGGAGACTCGAGATTAGAAGGGACTGCAAGTTCAGAGGGGACCATAGGGACAGAAAGAGAAGACAGCTTAAAGATCGGAATAGGACGAGGGATAGTCTTGGGATCCTCGGGAGCAAATGGAATCGTGGAACTACTTGAAAAATATGGGACAGTTTCCAAAAAAATAACATTCAGGATATGATAATAATGTTGAGTGAGAGGGTCATAACACTGATACCTTTTGGACATGAAGGAGTAGCCCAATAATACACAACGAATCGCCTTATCATCAAGTTTTGTGCGAATCGAACTTTTGTTCTGAACAAAGCAGGTACACCCAAATACTTGAGAAAGTAGGGAAAAGAGGACACTATTAGGCTGAAGAACATGTAATGGTGCCTTGCCCGCCCCAAAAAATACGACTAGGAGTCCTATTGATAAGGTACGTAGTGGTGAGAAGGGCCATGTGCCAAAAAGTTTTAGGAACTTCCATCTCTCGAAGCAAACATCGTACCACTGAAATGAGGTGACAATTTTTACGTTCTGCCACACCATTCTGCTCAGGAGTGTATGGGCAAGTGAGCTATTGGAGGATCCCTCCTTTATTCAGTTCAGTTCGAAAGTCGTTTGAGATATACTCTCATCCATTGTCTGATTGAATAGCCCGCAACACAGTATTGTATTGGATTTTGACCATGTGGAGAAAGGTACGGAAGTGGGAAAAGACTTCAAACTTCCTTTTCATTGGGTAGACCCACGTACAATGTGTGTGTTCATCAATGAACGTGACATAGTAACAATGTTGTGAGAGGGAGGTGACAAGTGAGGGACCCCGGATATTCGAGTGAACAAGGTCAAATTCGGGAACAATGCATACAAGGAATATCAGAAGTACGAGTATGTTTAGACAGTTCACAAACAACACAACGAAAGGAAGAATCATTGCAAGCTTTATTAAAATCGGGAAATATTAGACATAGATATTGAAAATTCGCATGACCAAGAAGAGCCCGCCACAAATCTAGTGTTTTGGAAGAAAACTGCAATTGCGAGAATTTGACAAAATGGACGGAAGTTAAGACGCATTGGCTTGCAATGGGAACGATGGAAAGTATCCAAAGTACTAGAAGCCACCACACTCATACCCCCGGCCTAAAATCTTCTTTATATGCAGGTCCTGCAAATAACAAGGATGTGGCAAGAAAACAACAGCACTATTAAGTTCCAAGGCTTGTCGATAGATAGAAAGAAGGTTATATACAAGTTTAGAGACATAACATATAGAAGATAGAATAATATCAGGGGATAAATGACAGGAACCTCGATCACTGATGGGAACTAAAGATCCATCATCAAGGCTAACAAACTCATTTAAGGATACTAATGGAGGAGTAAGGGCAACTCACCAATCATATGGTTATTAGCTCCATAGTCCATAAGCCAACAGGGTTAGTGGACTTCCATGCAAGGCAGTAGGAACACCTGTAGTAGCAGCAACAGTAGTAAAGGAAGATGCCATCATATCGAGGTGGGCTTGAAGCTGGGCCATCTGGGACTGAAGCTGGCTAAAATCAGAAGGCGTAGGGCCAGACTCGGTGACATGTTCTGCAACGGCATCCATACACGATGGTTCACGACTGAGCCCCGCCCCACGCCCTGTAGCTCAATCTTTATCAAACTGCTTCTTCAAATCGAGATGCAAGTTGAAACAACAATCAATAGTGTGGCCCAGTTTTTTACAGTGCTGGCAATAAGGATGGGTAGTGCGAGGGACAGAAGATCCAACAAATGCTACTTAATCAACAGATGAAGGTATGCCAAGAATTGGAAGAAGACCGCATCATCGTTCATCTGCCTCAATGATGGCGAATGCATCGAATAGTCCGGGCATTGGTGTGGCTTTTAGGATTTGGGTCCAAAGGGACTCGTACTCGGGCTTAGGCCCATCAAGAATTGGTATGTATGGTGGCGCTCAAGATGCTTGGATTCCACTTTGCCACATTTGTTGCAATGAAAGTCACTCAATGGCTCATACTGAGAGAGTTCTTCCCAGCGTGTCTGCAGATAGCCAAAATATTCAGAGACAGAAACTCTCGTTGATACCTAAAATGCACGGTTAAGGTCCTGATGAAGTTCAAAAACATGCGCATTCCGCGAATGCCCGAAAATGCGCTTGAGATTCCCTCAAAGCCCTGAGACGGTCGTATGATACAGGAACATGTTGTAAACAATAATCTCCATGGAGTGGAACATCCATCTCAGGATGACAAAATTGTCAGCATTCCAATCTTCAAGAGCTTTTGCATCGGTCTCTGGTGGGGGCTTATTTGTCTCTAAAATCCAACTCAGCTTTCGTTTACCGCCAATGAATAAGCACAGACTAATGGACCAGGATTGAAAGTTTCGGTCATTAAACAAGATACTAGTGACCTGTTGCGCAAGAGATAGATCGGCGTGGGGGTGACGAAGACCACCTGGCCAGTCTTAGGGTTTAGGGTTTAGCCTGGCCGGTCTGAACTTACTTATTCTTGTCTGAGGCGTCTGACATAATGCTCCAGAAGAATTCAGAATAGAGATAGAAAGAGTGAGAAACAAGCTCTCATGGCATTAATAGAGAGTGGAGAGAGACATGGCTGCCAACGGACATGAAAAACAGCGGTGTTTTCCTTCTGTTTTAGTCGGGCAGCGGCAATGTGTGGTGGAGAGAGGTGGCGGTGGTTTGTGTGGTGAGTATAGGGGGTGGTTTTTTGATATTGAGTATAGGGGGCAGCTAGGGTTAGGTTTAGGCTCTGATATCAAATAGAATTAGGTAAAGAATAATTGTTGTATTAGAATTGAAGAGGTACATGAGTTTATATAAGAATAAACATAAGGGTAAACTAGGAATAAAAAAAACCTTAAGAACTATCTAAAACATGGTCTTCTAGGAATTATCTAGAACATGGGGTTCTAAGAATTATCTAGAATATGGGTCTTAAAGCCCATATTCCAACAAGCCTCAGCAACTAGCTTTTTCACGAAGGCAGGGGAGAATTTTGAGGTGGTGAATTGCATGGTTTAGAAGAAGACCCGGAATTTAAAGGGAAACCAATAGAAATACTTGAAAGCCTTGAGGAGTTTGAGCACCTAGATCTTAGGCAGAAGTCCATGTCATGTGACTGGAGTTTTGCTGGTTAACCCGTTCAAATTTTCATTCTAGAAAGCCTTGAAGCGTAATTGAAGACAATAGTGGATCGGGCAACTGTTGGAGGTACCACTTTGTGGTTACAAATGACATGCACTGATATCTTATGTACTTTTGATATGCATTTGGCTGGTCAATTTGATTGTGAACATTTTGACTTGGTTTGTTTTTTGTTTGGAAAATCTGTCGAAAATTTATAGAATAAAATTTACGAACTGTCCTTGTATGTTAAAAGGGGATATGAGGCAATTGAACCAATCTAACAAAGCTAATAAAGCATGAAAAAATAGAGGCAAGACTTTTAGCGTGGAAAACCCCTCAAAAATCAAGGGTAAAAAACACGAGATCCGTACGCCACTTCAAAACTTCTTCTAGCAACAAATAATAAGTTACACAAGTTTCTCTTTAATCACACACAACCCAACTAGAGGCTTACAACATCAATGACTCATCAAGAACATATCTTTCGGTGCACCAACATCATTCTCATCATTAACAAAATGGATATCTCATAAGAATAACAATATAAGAGGAATAATCTCACCCAAAGTGCACTTGATGGAAACACAAGAGGAACCAAATGAAGAATCCACTATGATAGATATGTTGTGCTCTTCACAAGGAATCTCTATCCAACGTTCGGGTGAAAACCAACAAGAAATTACAACACAGTCTTCTGGTGAAAATTTCAAATCCCTAACCCCATTTTTTCTCTCTTATGTTGCCCATACACTAGACACATGCAATGTATGTTGGTTGTAAACCTAATTGTCCTTCCTTTGCTATGTAATGGGCCAATTGCTCATTACTTGGTCCTGATTCACCACCACCAGTTGCACTTTTTGTAACATAAGATTCAAATAATCTTGCACTTTTGGTCCCCAATGGTCAATTCTGACCTATTGTTGAAGGTAATTCATAAATAAAATAATAAATAAGATAAAAAAAAAAATGAATTAATGTTAGGAAAATAATAAAATAAAAACACTTAGAAATAATAAAAAATAAATATGTAATAAATAGTTAGAAACATAATAAAAACTTAAATAACATGGTATAATTATATAATATAGTAAAATCATAATAAAATATTGAAAAACTAAGATAACATTATAATCATATATTGTCAAGAGATCTGACATAATTATAAAGTAATAATATACAAAAATTATAATAAAATTGTGAAAAATAAAATAAAATATTGTAAAGATATGAGACATAATTATAAAATCATAGAAAAAAATACGATAAAACAATCATAATAAAACATTGAAAAATAAAATAAAATAAAATATTATTTTTTTTGTCAGTCGAATATTTTTTATGATTTTATTGTATTTTATTACTTTATTCTTTATACTTTTTAATATTTTAATGTTAATTTATTTATTTCATTCAATAATTATTTTTATTATCTTTAATATTCTACTATTATTTTATCATATTACAAAGTATTTGATTATTTTTCTAGACGCTCTTTTTTCATACTAATTTTATTTATAAATTATTTTTTAATATTTTAAGTGCATGTTATTATTATTAATTATTTTTTCAGTTTTTTTTATGATTACCTACAACAATTGATCAGAATTGACACCATACAAAGCAAAGTCTCCCATCCATTCACCAAAAAATAATTACAAAAAAAGTTGTTTTCTATGGAATATAAAACCTCAAAAACTCCCATGACAAAAAGTGTCAAATAAAAAGTAAAATGATTTGGCCTGTTGGGCAAATTTTAAATTAGTAGCCCGTTTAAGTTTTCAATCAAGAGAAATCTCCTTCGTTGTCTGAATAGACTATAAAGTCACAGGTCACAGTCACTGTTGTCTGCACACCGTCGGCATAAAAGGAAAGTGCAGTCAAATGCAACCGTTTACTGAATTTCTGTCCAGATTTTGTTTTATCGGATCGTACTAGAAACTCTAGTCATCGGATTCGGATATATCATTTTTGTGTCCGGGAAGTTATTATTATCGTTAAATTAACGCACGGGATGGAGGCTCCGCAATTCCAATTTTTTTTTTGGGTAGGTAATCCAGGGCAGTCGCTTCTTTTAAATTTATTGATCTATCACAGGACTGGCCGGTTGGCCCTCGACCCCCCCAACGGGAGCCCGACCTACCTCGGTATCCTTCATGGCCACTGGGCCCTCCGACTAATCCAGGGTATCAATCGACATCATGCAACCACCCGGATTCGACCACCAGATCTCACTAGGCAAGCCCCGTGTGTCTGTGCCGTTCACCGCTGGCACACAATGCGATCGATATCATCAATAGTGGGATGGTAGTGACCGAGTCGCTATCATAATTATTTTAAAAATAAAAGTAATATTATAAAAAATTAATATTCCATTACCTAAATAAAAATAACCTAAAATTAACGAAATACCAAAATTTATTATCAAATTCCAATACAATACATCTAAAGATTACGCACCCATCAATTAACATCAAAATTTATAACCAAGAAGGCAAGAAATAAATCGAATTCTAATACCGGAGTAGTATAGCAACTTTACTATGGCTAGTTCTTTATGGTAGATAATATTTTATTCAAAAATTCATTGTGTTCCATATAACTCACATGTAGAGTTATATAGATACAAAATACCCAAATAAATCCAAATGACATGTGGGCAACGGTCTGCCGGTCCCATCCAGACCTGTGGAAATGCACTGCTGAGACAACGTGGCAGGGCCACATCCCACGGGCCTCATTGGCCCACATTTGTCCTAATTCATGTGTTGTGGGCGCTGTGCATGGGTCCATGTGAATTAGTCGTTTATTCCGGTAGTCGAATACCACAAGTTATCTAAAATTAAGGAAATTTGACCTAAGAGCCTTACTGAATTTTTGGCTTTAGACTAACTATTTTTGACTAAATTCTAGATAGACTTTAAGCCTAATTACATCATGCACATGCTCCTCCAAAATAAGTAGTTATTTTGGCTATTTTGACTACTAAAATAATCATCCAAAATGACTCCAACAATTCTCCAACAACCTTGCATAATTCGGCCACCAAATTATTAGAGTCATGTCCAAAGCTCTTGCCAAGTCATCTTCACACATTCAAATACTTGCCAAATCATCCTCCACATTTGCACTGATCTGCCAACTTATGGTAATTCAGTGTCATCAATGTGCAAGCAGACAACTCAACCTCATATACCTTGTATCATCCTGACATCAAATTCCCTTAGCATTTCAAGTTTCAACACAATTACACAAAATATAAATCAAATATTTATGTTCTTAAAGTTTTTGATAGGTTGTATCATATATGTCAACCTAGAAGATGTGGCATGAATTCTCGAGAAGTTTTCAATCAACTCTGCATACCATATAAAACAAAACTAGGTACAAGTTAGAACATGCGGGAAAGAAAAGTAAAGACTAAAGTTATAGAATAAAATAAATTAAACTTATAATTATTACCTGTCTTGATATCCTACATTTATGGATCCTCCGTACCATGCATAATCTTTATCCTTTAGAAAGTGGTCCTCAATCAATTCTATGTGCAAATGAGTGCCTCAGTTTTGCTGGGGGCAAAAAACTCCGGTTAGAATCTAAGAATCATCCCCAGATGCTAAACACAGCTTCCAATGGCACAGTAAAAATTGGAATGGCTAGCAAATCTCTTTTCATTTGTGCTAGAACTAGATACATGGATTCATTGGCCTTTCACTAAGCTAGAATATCAATTTTGTTCGAGGTCGGCACGCACTTGTCACCCCAAACATCTCTCAAGCTCTGATTTGTTATCCATATTTTCCCTCGATTCAAAGTAAGAGTCATAACTGTCTTCCTCAACTGGCTCACTGGTCCCCACATCAATTGGTCTTGCATTAATTGCCCTCTGGTTTATGGCAAATGAAAACCACCAAGAGAACCACCTCAGCTTAACTCGAGGATCCAACACGGTAGAACCATCAAGAACTTATTCAATAGCTTTTTCCGGATCGGGTTCGAGTTCCATTCAAGTGACCCCCCCCAAAAAAAAAATTACTTTTCATACTTAGTCGTCATACTCTTGGTCATATAATTCGAAAGGGATCAACATCCCTAGCATACGTATCGAGCTGCCTCTTGACCATGGCCACCTCTTGCATATCACATAAATCAAGTTAGATTGTTACAAAATAAGTAATTTAAACTTCATTTCATTACCTGGAAGAAAATATGTGTTGTAACAATGTTCGAATATGGGTAACATCGTAGAATATCTTCAAGAAAGTCACAAAGTACTTGATCTAATTCCAATCATCCCAAGTAGGGACCAAGTTCTTCTTGTTGTTCTTTCCATCATCAAAAAACAAGTAATCTATCATTTTATCTTCTTACACTTTGCCATTGTATTTTCTTCATCAGGGGACCGAAAACTCCCTGGACGCCTATATGGTGTGGTGAGAGACCTAGTTCTAGAAGTGGGTACAGTCATGTCTTCACAGTCATCGATGTATACTTGGTTGCTTGATTCATTAGTACTCATGTCCCTATGTCCATATACAACAAACAACATAAGAAAAAAGAAAAAATAACAACATACGAAATTGAATAAGAATAGTAGACATAACTTTCGTTCGACATAACAATAATGCAGTTACACATTAACAGTAGAATCACATTACAGCCTTCTACAAATTGAATTAGTCATAACAATAATGCACTTATACAATAGACTATGTCATTGGGCAGTGTAGGTTTTCCACACCTTGTTGGCTGTGTTGTCCCTAAACTGATTCTATCCAAGAGTAGAATTAACAGACTGATTGTAATCCTCAATCTCAATATTAGCGCCTTCGTTTACTTCTTCAATAGGGGCAAAGGAAGGGATCCAATAAAGGATCAGACGGTGTCACATTCATTACAAAATTGTGGAGCAACGCACAAGCTAGAATAATGTCGGATTGTGTATCAATGTGATAGAAAGTGAGGCTCCTCAACACCTCGAAGCACTTCTTCAAAACATAGAAATTCCTCTCAATGATATTGTATGCTTTTGAGTGTCGCAAATTGAATAACTCCTTAGGATTTTGCGATCTTCTATTTGCACCACCCCACTCCTGAAGATGATACCTTGTTAACCTATATGGAGTAAGGAATCCTTGACAATTCATGTAACCCTGTCACATAAATAATAATTTCCTATCAAATATAATAAATAACCTTTAATTTCATCATTAGCTTCTCGCATGTACAAACCGTGAGAATATTAGGGTTGCAAAGACAAACCAATTTGGACTCTTAGTCCAAATGGACGAGTCATTGCATTCCGAATCACACGTGCATCTGCAGCTGAACTCTCCCCGGCAAGCATGTAGACAAAACGGCCATGATTGTCACCAACTCCCAGAACATTAGTTGCTAACTGACCTTTCCTTGTCCAGAACTGTGGTTGGTCATCTAGTTTAGGTTGCACCGGTATATAGGTACCATCCAATGCGCCCAAGCATCCCAGTGATTTAAGCTATAGTGATTAGTAAATATGACACTGGCATGTAGACAAAATATATATGAAAAGTAACTAAAAACATTTTCATCTGCTGTCAGGTATTGCAAGTAATATGCTTCGCAACTTAAGCACAGCACGCAACATCTGATGGAATGATGCACCGGCGGTTTGGCCTCTCCATTAAAAATCAGTTTGCAATATCCTATTTTTTTTGATGGTGTGCTAATGTGCAAAAAAAGATAGCAACATTCTCGACCACTGACACATATTGATCATCCTTCAAATCACAATCATCTCGAAAAATTTTGCAAAACTCGGTGAATGCTTGGTTGGGCATTCTCAGGTTGTTAAAATACTCCCATTGGCCTCTTGAGTCATCCTCTCTAGGAAAGCCATTATTTCCAAAATTTTGTCAAGAATCAAATATTTTACGTGTTGCATTCCAATTACACTCACGCAATCTTGTGGATCATTCCATTTCTTCTTGTCCCTCTAATGCAAGGATAGTAGGCAGCATACTAACAAATAATCTCGTGCAAACTAAGAATGTTACAATTTTAAAATTATTCATGATAATAATGGGTTATTATGCCGTTCCTGAAACTCAGTAAATTCAATGCATATTTAAAGACAAAATATGTTGCCTAGTAACATCGTTGAAAACAACCATCATACAAGCACTTTTACACATTGCAACTATATGCCAATGCTCTACATTGTCAATTGAAGACACTACCTATAACTTATCACGGGTCGCCTATTTTTCTAGAACTTGTCAGTCCTAGAGGTGTTCACTGACGCTCATTTAGGATGATACGGAAACCTCGCTTTTCATGCAGTATTTGTCCCCGTAAAACCCTCTAAAAGAGGCTAAAAGAGCCTCTTTAGAACTCATTCACGTATGATCTATCATGACAGGTCGGAAAGACGTGGGGTGGGAATAGTTCAAGAAGGATAAGGGAAGAAGCGGGGTATCGGAATTGGTCAACTCATCAGGCTCATGACCTGAAGATTGCAGGTTTAAATTTTGTCGCCGCCTCAAAAGAAAAGAGATTCGTCTTGCCTCCTATGATTTAAGGTTTATGGATATCGTACCCTTCATGATTGTTTTTGCACCTTCTTGCCAGTAAAATAGCAGTAGCCACGGATACTTAATCAACATGGTCCAGCAGCAAACCAGAGTTCCAAGAGTAGAGGAAAAGGGGTTTTATATATGTTATAAGACTCCGAAAGCAGCATCCTTCTGAATTAATGCCTGACCTAGTACTTAAGAGATTGGAACGGTCTTTATCTGATCACAGTCCCCGTCCACTGATCCTTGATGATGAGGCAAAGAACTGGCGTCCTAAGCCGCTGAAGATCTATGATGTATGGATACAGAATGGGGAATTTTTGGGGTCATAATGACCTACAACACTCAGTGTAGAGGAGGGGGACATTTGGAACTCATACCAGTTGAAAGGCAGAACCGAGACTATCCCGCTTTAGGGTCCCCCTTTTGCCCGTGTATCTACCTTTCCCCTCTCGCTTTTTGGGCTGTTCTCAGATATCGCGCCTTACGCAAAAATGGAAGAAGAGACTTCGCGACTAACGTGGATATCTATATCGCCGCCCCCGTCCTAAACATGGAAGCTCCAGACCTCGTACCTGCCAGTGTTTTTTTTACTTTGGGGCACTCACGAACTCGCTCTAACGTCTTGTCCGATTCACAATGGAATGGAACTTTCCCAACTGCCAGGGAAGCACTCTTCGGGCTGAGGTTCAATGAATCTCATAGGCTTCTTGTTGAAAGACACATTCACTCAATCTATCATAAGAGAAATGAAGGGGACGCTCAATCAAGAAATGTGACTTAGGAAAGAAAACCTAGCCATTCTCTTACCCATCTAATCATATCAATAAAATAGTTCGGATTGTCTATAATGATAGAAAAATGAAAAATTGCTCGTCAAGCTTGAGATCGATTCTTACATCGATCAGGTTAACAACACTAACTACTAGGCCCTCCGCACACTTTATTTGATCAATCCATTGCTACTGCCCATAAACAGGAAAATCAACATGTCAAATCCAGCTCCTTGCGAATAAAAAAAGGGGGTCAAAATGGAATTTTAAGTAATTTGAATATGACAAGAAGACCTCTAAAAAGAATGCTCTCCGTTTGCTTTTCCGCAACCTTCTGTCAGTACTCACCGGAGTGACCTCTTCGCTGGAGATCTCCACCGGAAGTATTATTTTATACCGTGTGGGTGCGCTCGGCGGTAGGGAACTTTCTGCTGTTACTCTGCTGCTGGTCGGAGGCCCGGTGCCAGCAACTCTTGTATCATCCTTCTGACATGGCTTCATCATCTATATCAGCACCTTCAACCTCTGATGAAAACCAAGCATGCCTCGATTCACCTGAACCGCATAATGATTGGCAGTTAGTTTGCCAAAGCGCAGGAAAATCCCCAACAAAAACTACTGGAAATGTGCCTCCTAGCCCTTCGAATACTAGAAAGGAGCTTCCGTCTTTTGCAAAACTGCTACGCCAGAACTCGGTGTCATTCTTCTTCTCCAATTTCCCTCCTACGTGGCAAAAATCTGAAATGTGGAGGGTTTTCTGAGGCTACGATAAAGTGAATGACATTCATATACCAAATAACATTACCAGCGAGAAACACCAGATTCCGATTTGTTTGTTTTGCAAAGTCCTCTATAGACCCTCAACTGCTGAATAGACTAAATCACATTTGGGTGGGCTCCTTTCAACTCAGGGTAATTGTTGCACGAACTAGCTTTGAGTCTAATGATCCATCTCAAAATTCTAAATAGCAGGCGGTTGATGGAACACAGAACCATCAACCTGCAATCCCAAAGGAGATCAAAATAATTCAATTTCAACTGGACCCCGTAGCTACTCAATGGCTTCTCAAAAGTCTCATTGGAGTTCCAGGCCAATTTTAAATCTTGAAAGCCTCAACTCTACTTTGAAGGAAGCAAGTTATATGGACTACACTGCTGCGTGTCTAGAGGGGGGGAAAGTTCCAATTATGCTGTCAAACGCTGTGGATCAACTCTGCCTCACCGGAGATACAGCCACAACCGACAAATTATGCCTACACTCACTTCGTCCCTGGAGGTTGGTGAAAGGTAAACTTGCCCGAACAACTTGGATTCAAATTTCCATTGTACTGTTTGTGATACACTTTCGTTGAAGAAGTAGCAACAAATTTTTTCTCTATCATTTCCATTGATTCCAAGA
>JAOWBN010183667.1:0-16661 GCA_028565015.1 Pinguicula moranensis
TATGCATATTTAATTTGGAACAACATCACATAAATTTAAACAATGAAAATATAATTAAAACTTAAGAATTCAGAAAACCCCCCTAAAGAAATAGTCGAATCCAAACTTTAATCCTCATTAATTTAGTGATGGAAATTGTTCCAAATCAAAGATTTTTCCCTTATTTTTGTCTTTTTTCTTCAACTCTCTTCCTCCTTTTCCTTCTTCACGTGAACTTCTCTTCAACTCTTTTTTTTATCTTTTATTCTTCCTTGTTTTTTTCTCCTTGTTTTTTTCTCCTTCCTCTTTTTCTAATTCTCCTTTCTCTTCTTTGTCACGTCAACTTATTTCAAAACATAAAAAATCTCCTGCGCAACACTTCTTCTTTCTCCTGTAGCTTTCTTTCTCTCCCAGCATCTTGCATAGCTGAGAGTCCGCTGATCATTGTTGCCCCCCTCTTTGTATCCCCACATTCTATTTTATGATAGTAACCGAGTCTCATGTAACTTCGCTATTTCTTGTATCTTTCGATTTTTTTCCTTATTGCTATTTTCTTTGTATTTTCTTACTCTTGGTAAGAATGTCTGTATATACTTTACTATCAATGAATTTTTTGCTTACCCAACAAAATGTAGAACTCAGTTTGTCAAACACAATCAAGCCCACTGAATTATGACTGAAACTGTATGAACTAACAAACCAACAAGAAAGCATCTGGTACCAGAAAGTCAAGGATGAACTGGATAGAACAAGGGGACGCAAACACCAGTGAACAAATTAACTATCATCGACCGATTTCCTTCATTGCTTTCCTCTCCGTACGATTTCCTTGAGAACAGTCCTTCTCCTTCACTGATCTCCGGCCCAACTGCAACCCTCGATGGACTCTGGTATCTTTGATATCGACTAACCCCAACTCTCCCCAAACGTTCCCTTGGGATGCCTCACATGCCCGGGGAGGTCCCAAATCCCAGCCAACCTTCACCTACACTGTCTTAGCTCCACCCTGTGTACTCCCCTAGCTGCGACCTTGTGAATCCTCCCTCTCCCTCAACATATTGGTAAACAATGACCTCCCAGAGATGATAGACGTCTGAGATGTGGGCTATACCCCCAACAATTGAAAAGATTACGGTGTGCATCCACAAAAGCCGGAAAACCCCACTTGAATAGAATCCTGTCAGAAGAGGCATACCTAGTCCTACGCAGACGCAGTGACCTCTCAAAATCCTAGACCTATACACCAGCGCCTTTGCCCGAGAATACCTGAAACTATAGGACAACCACAAGAAGGACTCAATAAAGTCACGTATTTCATCACTAACGTTTCTAAAAGTTGTGACAAGAAGAGTTTCAGAAGTATCCTTTGAATGCAGGGAAAAGTGTGTGAGTGAAGATTGCCCGTAAGGTGAATAGAAATGGACGGCCATTTGGCTTTGTTTTTTTTAGTTAGGCCAAACTTTCATTAAAAAAAATTATGTACAGAAAAAGTTCCAACTGAGGAACACAATCCGCTCTTGATTTTACACCCACCCTAAACCTACTAGCCTGCAATCACTAAAGAAAGTACATCAGTGATCTCTATAATCCTCTGCTGAGCAGGTCGTCAGTACCTATTATTTTATTGCTTGCCAAGGTTCGTTGCTGTCAACATATCACCATGTGGATGGTACACAACTCACCTGTGACCTTTAGAGTACCGACTGTAGGAGTCTTTACTGTCCTTTTCAATCATAGCACGTATCTATTATTTTATTGCTTGGAAAGGATCATAGCTGTCAACTTATCATCCTATGGATGGTACAAAGCTCACCTATATCCGTTAGAATACGGCTATGAATTGGTATACAGTTCTGCCTACATGACTGAGAGCGTCCGGAGATTGAGAGTAATGTAATCTTCAACTCTTTGCAACCGGCTAGTGTTGTTACCATTTCCATTTCCATCATGTGAAGGGTGAGGTTTTCACTTTCAGTTTCAGTGGTCACTCGAGACTCTGCCAGAAATGCTACTGTATGTATGTATAGGAAAAACAGTTTTCCCCTTTATCCTGAACACTGCCAGCTTCTGAGGATCCTTGAGAATCTCACACATTGGACGTCATATGGCAGTACCACCTGCCAGCTTCAATCTGAGTCGATGTGCCCTTCTCATACTGTGTAGTTTGTGTTTTGAATGTACCCAGTAGCTCTGAATGTGCTCTCTAACATGTAAGACCTGCTTGAAGGCTGCAAGCTGCAGGCAGGAAAGAAGAAAAGAGCTTAAAAAATCATACACATCAAAGGGTTAAACCAATCTATTAAAGAGTATGGAAAGAGGTGTATCCCTTTAGTTGCCTTGATCCATTGCCAAGTCATGCTTTGCATGCTCTGCACCATCTGGGATGTGCTCTCCTCTTCAGTCAAGAAATGGAGCTTGTTTCTCTTTCTCCAGATTACCCATGATGTGGCAAGCCAAATTGAGCTCCATGCCTCCTTATTTGAAGTTAAAGGCTTAAGGTTACTGAAAATAATGATTGAAGATCCCGGACCAGTACCTCCCGTAGAGATGATATTGATATCCAGCCAAGATCCTATCTTGCTCCATAACTCGATTGTAATTGCACATCTGTTGAATAAGTGCTCTGTAGTTTCTTCCGCAATTCTGCAGAAAGTGCAACCATGAACCTGATCTGGAGGGATGATATTTCTGGCTTGTAGTACAACCTTTACATGGATTGAGTCTTGTAGCAGCTTCCATGCAAATACACATATTTTTGTTGGAACGAATTCATTCCATACAAGCTTCGGCAAATGCCCTTCTGAATTAGAAAAGACTGGAGGTGTGGAAAGGCAGCTTTGCTTGTAAGCCTCTTTCACAGTGTAGTGACCATCTATGCTCCCTGAGAAGTTGTGTAAGTCGTTTCTTTGGGGTGTAGGGAACCAAGCCTGTAAATCTGCCATCAACACATGGTAATCTGAAGGTTCATTCCCAGATCCAAGTATCACCCTCCCACCGTCCTGATTGTGCAATTGTAGCCTCTTTATCAACTGCAGCTATATATAAACGGGGGTACTTCTCTGCCAATGACAATGTGCCACTCCATTTATCCTTCCAGAATAGTGTCCCCTCTCCATTTCCAACTTTGATTCTGCACATTCCATTGAACCAGGGAGAGGAAAGAACAGTTTGTAATCCTATCCACCATTTTGAGGCATATTTCCTTGTTCTCCCTCTAAGTCTGAATGCAGGAAGTAGTGGCTTAAGTGCATGTTGATCACCTAGTTGTAACCTGACCCTCTCTGAATATTTAGAGCTTATGACCATCTGAGCCAGTGTTGATTCTTGTTGCAGCAATCTCTCGCCCCATTTGCCTAATAGAGCCAAGTTCATAGCCTGCGGATTTCTAACCCCAAGTCCCCCTGGCAGGTAGGTGTAAGTAGTTTGCTCCAAGAGACCCAATGCACTTTCTTTCTCCCAGCAGTTTGCCCCCACAAAAAACTCCTCATGATCTTATTTATTTGATTCATTATTTGCCGTGGATCTTTGTAGAAGCTGAAGAAATGTGCTGGCAAGCTGTTCAAGACAGAATTAATCAGTACCAGCTTACCACCCTTAGAGATAAATCTATGTTCCAAGTTGAGCAATCTTTTAGAGAATTTATCTATAACTGGTTTCCATGTGCTGGACCTTTGTGGGTTAGCTCCTATGGGGATTCCAAGATAATTGAAGGGTATAGACCCTGTCTTGCAGCCAAAGTATGCAGCCATTGCATCAATACACTGCTCTCCCACATTGATTCCAATTAGATTGGTCTTCTTGTAATTGATCTTCAAGCCAGATAATGCCTCAAAATTAAGGAAAAGAGCTCTGTATAACCTTATTGTGCTCCATGTAGCCTTCCCAAATACTAATGTGTCATCTACAAATTGTAAATGGGAGATAGGTACCTCATTTATACCAATGTGTAGGGGTTCCAGTAGCTCCATATCCACTTCTTTGCTAATCATTCTTGACAACCCCTCATCAGCTATTAGAAACAACAAGGGGGAGAGTGGATCGCCTTATCTTAGTCCTCTTGAGGGGTAGAACTCGGGTGTTGGGCTACCATTGATTAGGATTGAGGCTGAGGAAGATTGTAGCAGTGCTTTGATCCACCAGATCCAGCAGGATGGCAGCCCCATGTTATCCATTACTCCAAACAGGTAGCACCAATTTATGGTATCAAATGCCTTTTCAAAATCAATCTTTAGGATAAGGGCCTTACCATTCAGCTTTTTGATCTCGTCTACCACTTCATTGGCTACCATGACCCCATCGAATAGTCGTCTGCCCTTCAAGAATCCCATTTGTTGGACTGAAATCAGATCTAGCAGAACTTTACTCAATCTGTTTGACAGAATCTTTGGTATAGCCCCTATAAGTGTTATAGGCCTGTAATCTTGCACCTCCATAGGTTCTTTCCCTTTGGCAATCAAGGTGATGTGAGCAGAGTTTGATACCCTAGCCAGTGAGCAGTTCCTGTAAAACTCAGGAAACAGCTGGAAGATGTCAGGTAGCATTAGTTGTAGAAAATGTTTTATAAATAGGAAATTGAAACCATCCGGTCCTGGGATCTTGTTGCTTCCACACTTAGAGATGGCATCTAATATTTCTACCTCCTCAAATGTGCTTGATAGCAATCGGTGCTGGTCAGCAGTTATGGTGGAGAAGAACATGTTTCTCAGATGTGGCCTCTGATGCACTGTTTCAGTATATCTCTCTGCAAAGTGTCTCCTGAAGCATTCCTTTACCTCACCAGGTTCCTCTAACCAGCTGTCTCCTTCCCATATACCTTGTATTGATGTTCGCAGCCTTTTTTTGTTGATGCATCTGTGGAAAAGGATGAATTTGCATCTCCTTGCTTCAGCCACGTCACTCGGGCTTTCTGAAATTTGACACTTAGCAGTGTATCATTTAGTTTGAGAATACTCTCTGTGAGTGACATAATGCGCTCATTCTTCAAGTCATTGGCCGGCTGTCAAGGATCACTCAGCTCAACTTCCAGTATAAGTTTATCCAAGTCCTGTCTAAGAGAAATAAGTTCCTGACTTGGGTCCCTGTTGGTGTGCTTGTTCCATTCCTTAATGCCAGCATTGACTGCCTTGAGTTTTTCTCTGATTCTGAAGCTAGCATATCCCTGAGAAGCTGAAGTTCTCCATATATTTGTGACCAGCTCGTTGTAAGTTCTATCATATAGCCAAGAGTTCAGAACCTGCATTGGTTTTGGCCCCCAATTCTGATTTTTGTTTGAGAGACAGACTTGTATGTGATCAGAATCTTCTTTCGGTAGACTTACTTGGAGCCACTGATTTTCCATAAACCCCATCCAATGGTCGTTCACTAAAAACCTATCAAGACGGCTCATAGCTTTTAGAGAGGGCAAATACCATGTAAATCTTCGGCCTACCATTCTGAGGTCAGAAAGGTCCATTCTGCTTACAAATTCCTTGAATAACTGCATATCCTGAGTATTAGAGAGAAGCGGTGTTCCTTATCTCTCCCATGGTTCAAGGATTGCATTGAAATCCCCCATCAAGCACAACTTTTCCAATTCCTTACCAGCCTTGTAAGTCAAGAGGTCCTGCCATTGTAGATGTCTAAGGTTGCTGGCATTATGCCCGTAAATGTTGATTATGTTTGAGAGAATATCTTCCTCCTGCCAATAGCCAGATGCTCCCAAAAAGCTTTCTCCATCCAATATATTTACCTTGCGGAATTTGTTGGCATTCCAGATACACAGCAGCCCACCTGACTGACCCCTTGCTCCTTTGTACATCCAATCTAAATTTGTATCATACCACAGGTATTCACAAAACCTTATATCTACCTGATCCATTTTAGTTTCCTGCAGACTCATAAAGTCTGGCCTCTATCTCTGAATAAGCTGACGAAGTCCATCTCTTCTACCTTGCGCGCACAATCCCCTAACATTGTATGTTAGTAACTTCATGGCAAGGATTGGTGCTTTTGTTCAATGGCTTCAGGATCAGTCTCTGAGATATGTTTGTAATCAGGTTTTTGAGCTCAGTAGGGTAGCCCACATAGGAGACCCCTAGCTGTTTACCAATGTCCATAATATAGTCCACCTCATTGTTTGGTAATGGAGGACTGATAGATGAGTTCTCACCTAGTCTGTTTAGCCATTCCTTCAAGGTAGCCAATTTGTTGTCTCTATCGGGGTCATTATCCTGCCTAGTTTGACTTCTCGTTTTGGGCCTTGAGCTACATTGCCTCACACTCCCTTTTTGTTTGGGACTTCCAGGTGGGTCCTTAATTGAGAGTTGGAAAGTCATCACATTGGGGCTCTATTGCTACTGCTGCATTCTGCTCATCTATGACATAAATGTTATGGTTGATATCTGAAGCTTGAGTGACTTCCATCAATCTGTCCTTTACCTCCTCTATGACATTGATTGAGACATCCTTTGGTTCACTTGTGTCACTAGGATTAGTAGGCTCTTCTGAAGTCAATGTATGCTTTTGTCCCATAGTAGATAAAACTTGTTCAGGCTCAATCTCTTGCTGAATGTGTGCTAGAAGCAAACCAGGGGTAGGACATGGATCACTTTCTATTTGTAGATGAGGATTGGAAGAACTCAAAGGTGTCTTAGGTACTCTTTCGAGCTCTGAGTCAACAATTGAGTCTATACCCAATCTAATGTTGCGAGATGCTGGCCCCCCGTTAATGCGCCCTGGCTGCCACTTAGGCAAATCTGATGGGTGTACATTGCTCAATACTGGGGGTGCCTGAATAATGTTAATCACATCCTTCTTCACCAGTGTATCCGAATGCTCTTCTGCTGTTGTTTCTAGAGAAAAGTCAGATTCTTCCTCATCATGAGACGTAGCCGTTGTCCCTACTGACCAATTAGTAGATGATGACAGGGATTCTTTAATAAGCAGTTGGTGCACCTTGCCATCAATCACCACTCCATGGTCCATGTCTAGTTTTGTTCTTAGTGGGATCTGTATCACTAAATAGATTGCTTCGAGATCTCGTTTATTCAGTGTAGTATCAGATATTCTTATAAGCTTCCCCAATCGGTTGCCAATTGCAGATAGGTTAGACACTGACTAAGATGTCAAGGGTAAGCCATAAACCTCCACCCTGCAGCAATGACTAGTTCTCTGGATATCTGCTGTCCAAGGTTTTAATTCACGGATCCAATTAGCAAGCCACGTTTTATCATTCAACAACAGATTAGCAATGTCTAATGGTTCACTCTCCCATAATAGGACTAAACTGTCACCAAGCGGACTAGCCATCACATTCATGTAACCTGCAGCTTTCATAGCCAATTGGAAATCTGCGAGACCTTAAGAGTTAAGGAGCTCGCCTACATAACTGCGTTGTAACCAGTCATAGTTGCAACTGGATAGGCTTAACAAGTTCCTTGTTGAAGATTCAGGATTATCCTTAGTGACCACTCCAGGTAAACCATGCAACAGTTTGTTTACTCATACACCCGGTGGATGAGTCTGAGGACGAGGTTCCTCTATGCCTGGGTTCATAACTGTGTTTGCTCTACTTAGTTGCAGCCTCTTCTTCGGGTAGAAGGCTCTGTTTTCCTGGAGCCTATACGACCCAAACCATGTATTGTTCAACTTAAGCATAAGCAGATCAACGTCGTCCACCTCAGTATACTCCACGAAGGCAAACTGAAGTCCCCGATTATTGAGTTTACGAGCTATAGATATCTCCTTAATCACACCTTGTCTCTTCAGGGCACTGTGTAGGCGGTCGACGTCGCAGACCTTTGGGGAATTCATGATATAGCAAATGATCGACCCATCCGTTATCTGCTTTATGCGTGGCCCAAGCCTATCAGGAACTGAAACTGGGTTCTGTTCTGGCCAGTGAGTATGGGTCGAGGAGACAGGGAGTGAATCCTTTATCGGTGCTTTTCCTGCCTTAATAGCAGCTCTCTTTAGTAGTTTCACTTGCCGCGAAGGCAACTTCTAGTCTTCCATATGTCGGTGTGGGATGAAGGCTATTACTGTTCAGGGGGTTAGCTGGATTAGTTGGAATAGAAGCTCCTTGGGCGCGTGAGGCATCCCCAGGGAGAAGGAAGGAGGACCTGAGCAAGGGCTGCAGGACCCCTGTGATCGGAGCAGCTGCAGTTGTCAGGGACGACGGTAATTCATAGGTGGGTTTACTGTTCATGGCGAGAGACTATCGCGAGAGACTAGGGACGATGGTAGGTGGCCATTTGGCTTTGTTGATTTTGAGGAATCATTGGACGTTGATGTTATGGTCTTCCAATTGAATAGTACATGGATTGCATCCTACCGACAGTAGGCGAATGTAGCAAGATATCCAAAGGTTACAAATGAACGGCCTGCCCAACCAAAGACCGTATCTCACCTGGTACTTATACCAGGTACTAGTGGAGGAAAGACTGCAGTTGGTGAGGCATCCACCAGCAGAACACCACCTCCTTGAATCTAGGAGGTGAGGCCCAACGTGAGGCAGTTTGTTGTTGAACAGAAAAAGGATTAGGAATTGATCATTACATATGAGAAAACCTCACCAGCTTGGCTAAAAATTGGTTATGTGGGAACACTGAACATTACACTGACAGAAGGAAGATGCAATTGGCAATGAAATCAATTGGTTACCTAAATATTGTAGTGAGCTCTATGTCCGCAACTAAAATCCTACTATGGGAAGAGGAGGAACATGATTTGTGCAACCTAATAAAAAATGATACTGCATGGCTATTATCCTGGCTCATCGATTTGTCTTCGTGGACACCAGACTCTGCAGTGCCAGTTTGCTTGAGATGGATCAAGATATATGGTTTGCCAATCCAGCAATGGAATGAGCACATTTTGGAAAAAAATATTGGATCGGCCTTGGGAACATGCATTAAGATTGATGATTGTACCATTCACCACCGCTACCTAAAGGCTACACAAGTACTCATCAAAACTGACTGGTGTGTAACATTGACCACAAAATTGAATGTATTGTTGGATGGTCAAAGGGTAGCAATATATATTGTATAAGTGGGCCCCTGAAAGATTACCACAATATTTGACAAGACTTACAGGATAGTGGCTCTAACATTGGCTCTAGCCAAATCTTAGATGCTCGTTCTCTTGATGGTTCATAATCCATATCTAAGGGTGACTAGCTGATGCGTAAGCCCGAATGCTGCTTCAGTGAAGATCGTGCAATAGACCAGAATAAGGTACATGCTGGACACCAAGATCTGGGGGAAATATGCCAACTAACCTGGTACTATCTCCACTAACTGAGAAAGGTGGCTAGTTGGCTATCCCAAGTAACAATTTGTGGATACCAACTATATTGCACTGGTGGCCTTAACCTCTAAAAAAAACTGCACTAACACCAATTCCTATAGAGGAGGCTGTACCAATAACACAGGAACCACATGAGGTCCCAGTGGCCATGACAGTGTAAGTGGAGGAAGGAAACTTGTAGGATAAGGACATCCAAGTAGAGATTATGCATCAACCCCGACAGGGGGAACTGATTTTAGTCTGTGGTAATCATACAACCAACAATTCCAATATTGGACAACAAACACCAGAGAAGGAACCAAATGAAGTGCACCTACATGATGGCTTAAATGATGTGGGAACTGTTGTACCAGTGTGAGATGCTATCATACCTAATATCCTAGAACACAAAAATCAATTTCAGAGATAACTTCTAATATAGATTTCCCTCCACTAAACACTACTCAAAATGTCATGCTAGCTCCCAATAAATCTATGATCAAAAGGAATCAAGAAGAAGGCCCAAAAACAAGGAGTCAATCAAGTAAGGTAATGGCAAAGGATCTAGGACAAGGTCAAACTATACTGGAAGAATGGCTTGGGCATGTAACAACAAAACAAGCCACCAAGACCTACAGATACTAACTTAGAACCTACTGCCTGCAATCTATACATGGAGAATCTCAGTGATGAAGCTGAATCAATTATGGAAATTGGTAAGAACCTAGGACTATCTTTTGATACTAACCATGTAGAAGCACACCAACAGTTGATCCAAATAAACTGCCAACTGCGCAAATCAAATAAGCCAGTCACCCCATGGAGCAGCAAGAAAAGAGATGAGCAAGTCCTTCTATGAAAGTTATAACGTACAATGTTTGAGGCTTGTGTAGCCTAGGAACACGAAGGAGCGTTAAAGAACTCATTATGGCAGAGAGACGATACATTATTATTTTACAAGAAACGAAGATGGACTGCATAAACAAGAAGGTACATGGGAGATTTTAACGCAATACTACATGCCTATGAAAGGAGAGGAACAACACACAAATCAAATGATCATGAAATGTTCCCAAAGGAGACACCACACGGTTTGCCACCAATTTGAGGAATAGAGCACCAAATTGATCTCCTTCCTGGGTCCACCCTTCCAAACAGACCGCCATACCGTAGTAATCACGAGGAAACCAAGGAAATGCAAAGACAAGTTGAAGAGTTGACGTCCAAAGGACACGTCCGTGATAGCCTAAGACCGTGTGCTATACCAACATTGTTGATGCCCAATAAGGACAGAACATGGAGAATGTACACTGATTGTCATGCTATCAACAACATAACGGTTAAGTATCGCCATCCCATACCTCACTCAGATGATATGCTAGATGAACTCGATGGTGCTAGCTTGTTTTCTAAATTGATCTAAAAAGCGGGTATCATCATATTCGTACGAAAGAAGGCGACCAATGGAAGGCTACCTTCAAGACCAAGTATGGTCTATATGAATGGCTAATCATGCCATTCGGGTTGCTAACGCCCCAAGTATATTTATGAGAATGATTAATCATGTGCTACATTCTTTTCTTGGTAGATTTGTAGTTGTCTATTTTGATGACATATTAATCTATAGTCAGTCCATGCATGATCATGTATCACATTTGAGGGTTGTGTTAGACGTGCTTAGAAAGGAGAAACTATATGCTAACCTTGCCAAGTGCACCTTTGCACGGACAAGTTTGTTTTTTGTCGGATTTGTTATAGGTAAAGATGTCATTGAGGTGGACGAGGAGAAGGTAAAGGCTATTAGGAAATGGCCAACTCCTACCACCATCAGCGAGGTGAGAAGTTTTCATGGATTGGCAAGCTTCTACCGACGCTTTGACAAGGATTTTAGCACGGTTGCTGCACCACTCATCATGGTGATCAAGAAGAACCAACCCTTCATGTGGGGCATGTAGCAATACCAAGCGTTTGCATTGCTCAAGGAAAGGTTAAGTAGTGCACCATTACTTTCTCTACCTGATTTTACTAAACCTTTTGAGGTCGAGTGTGATGCGTCGGGAATAGGCATTGGAGCTGTTTAGATGCAGGATAGATGGCCAATATCCTACTTCAGCGACAAGTTGAGCGGAGCCACCCTCAACTATCCCATGTACGACAAAGAAATCTATGCATTGGTTTGTGCATTGGAGAATTGTCAACATTACTTATGGCCCAAGGAGTTCATGATCCACACGGACCACGAGTCCCTCAAACATTTGATGGGTCAACACAAACTAAACAGGAGACACGCCAAGTGGATGTAATTTGTGGAAATATTTCCATACGTTATTAAGTACAAACATGTTAAGGAGAATGTGGTAGCTGATGCCCCTTCTCGAAGGTACAATCTTATCACCGTACCTGATGCAAAGTGTCTTGGATTTGGGACTATTAAAGAATTGTACACGCAAGATTCTGATTTTGAAACCATCTATCAAGCTTGTGAGCATGTTGCATTCCAAAAGTATTATAGGCATGAGGGATATATTTTCAAGGAAACAAACTTTGCATACCTCGTTGCTCCTTACGTGATTTAATTGTTCTTGAAGCACATGGTGGGGGACTTATGGGGCATTTTGGGGTCGCCAAAACATTGGGTATACTGCACGAACACTTCTTTTGGCCAGGAATGAAATGGGATGTTGAGAAAGCATGTGAACAATGTATTACATGTAAGCAATCCAAGTCTAAACTTAAACCACACGGCTTGTATATACCACTCCCCATCCCTAGTGAACCGTGGACTGATATTTCTATGGATTTTGTACTTGGGTTACCAAGGTCTAAGGGGGATGGGATTCCATTTTCGTGGTTGTGGATAGATTTCCGAAAATGGCACATTTCATTGCATGCCATAAAATGGATGATGCATCTCACATAGCTAATCGTTTTTTCAAACAAATAGTTAGACTCCATGGCATGCCTAGGACCATAGTGTCGGATAGTGATGCTAAATTCCTAAGTTATTTTTGGAAAACTTTGTGGGGGAAGTTGGGAACTAAACTACTTTTCTCTACTACGTGTCACCCACAAACGGACGGTCAAACTGAGGTTGTGAATCAAACTTTGTCTTCTTTACTACGTGCACTTATTACCAAGAATCTTAAGATGTTGGAATAATGCTTACCTCATGTGGAATTTGCCCATAATAGGAGTATCCATTCGGCAACATAATTTTCTGCTTTTGAAATCGTGTATGGTTTTAATCCATTATCTCCTTTGGATCTAACTCCTTTACCATTGAGTGAGCACACTAACTTAGATGGCAAGAAAAAGGCCGAAATGGTGAAGATAATACATGAGAAATCTCGGAGTAACATTGAAAGGAGAACGAATCAATAAGTCCAGCAAGCTAACAAAGGGAGAAAGAAAGTCGTGTTTGAGCCAAGAGATTGGGTTTGGCTACATTTAAGGAAGGAAAGGTTCCCGGAGAAAAGGAAATCTAAGCTATTACCAAGAGGTGATGGACCATTCCATGTAGTTGAGCGCATAACTGACAATGCCTACAAACTCGACCTACCCGGTGAGTACAATGTAAGTGTGTTCTTTAATGTTGCTAACTTATCACTCTACGATGCAGATTTGAGGACAACTCTTCAAGAAGGAGGGAATGATGCAACCCATGTTGCATCCATGGATGAGGCACGCAAGGGTCCAGCTTGAGGCGACAAAGATATGTTAGAACTTTCACAAGGACCAATGACAAGAACAAGGATGAAACGATAGGCATTGCCATGTTGATCCATGATGTTTGGGCCGAGGGAATTGTGCCCATGAACAAGAGGGACGAACTGAATGCAATACCAAGTTACATGGACACATTATCAACACAAATGGGTCACAAATTATCCACTTAATCCAACCATGCGATAGAGTCCACGACCCAAGTTTCAAGGCCAAACAAAACTTGAACACTCATGCAAAGGACCAAGGTGTTGTTGAGTTGTCCATGTTGCACGACCAAGAGTATGAGAAAGGGGAGTTTAAAGTCATTATGACTTACAACTCGTTCGAGAACCTTGACATGGACACTACACAACCCATGATCAAGACCATCATCATGAGAGATTTTAAGGCCATTTAATGCACATTTTCTCCATCTTTTCAAACCCTTGAAATAAATGTTACGTGATGCACGACCAAGCCACCATCAAGAGAGAATTTAAGGCCATCTAATTCATATTTCCTCCATGAATTAATTTCATTCAAAACCCCAACGTGGAGTCCACATGATGCACAACCAAGAGGGAGTTTGAAGACATTAAAGTGGAGTTTATTGCATGAGTTGGTGACCAAATTCAAAATTATAGTGCTATATAAATATCATAACCTTTGTATGTTTTGCTTAGCTTTGTTTTAATTTATGACTTGAGAGATTACATCTCCTTTTAGCTTTTATAAAGCTCTTTTAGACTTATCTTTTCTTGTTTTGATAAAAGTGGCATCGGTTTTATGAATTCTTATCTTTCGGAGTTTGATTGAAACTAGTTTTTCAATAGGATTCTTCAAGTGGCAAATTCCTTTCTATAAAATATGTAGGTTTGGTTCATACCTCCATTATAGGTGTTGGGTCGAATTCTCAACAAGTTTGCCAATTTTTGGTCCTATTTTTTGAACCACCAATATTGGTATTGAGTTTAGTCCCAAGTTGGCTAGTTTCATATCATTTGGTATTAGCGCTCGGATTGAGCAAGCTTGGGCTACCCTTGTTTATGTTAGTTCACGGTTCCTTATAGCCATTGGGTTAGCATATCATGTGGTAGAAGTATATTTACATTTCTATTGTATTCCTTGCTGATTTCTTAAAAAAAAAAAAAATCTGCCAAATCAAAAGTAAGGGTACAAAGGCCAATATTCCCAAAAAAAAAATCCTACAAAAAAATTGAATTCCTCTCTTGGCCAACAGAATAAAAGGAAAGAACAATCAGCAATAGATCTCTTATTTGTTTGAATTTTCTCCGATTGTTTTTTGTTGCCGAGTTCATTGGTTTTACCTACATGACCCTTGAAGAATCAACCCCTCTTGTTCAAGCTTCGATTCTTGAATCGATGCTAAGCTGAACATGGAAGAGATTGAGACTTAGAGAGTTCATAAAGGTCATAAAGGAGATTGAGGGGAAAAAATGCGTAAGGGGTGAGATCATTAGAGTGAAAGAAAAGCCAAACTTGAGAGCATACATGAGTGTTGAAATCATCTTGAGTGTATACACGTAAGTGAGAGGCGAGGAAAACTTTTATTTCTAACTTTCTTTTTTGCAGGAACAATGTCACACGAAGCACCGAATGGGAATGCCCCACGGGAAGACCCACCCCAAACGGATCAAAGAGTTCTCATTCAAGCCTTCACGGCTCAATTAAGAAGAATGATGGAGGAGGCACTCGAGCCATTGCATGAACGTTTGGATCAATTGGAGATTTGAGATGCCCAAGAGCAAACACAAGAAGGTGATAGGCAAGAAAATGAAATTAATGCCTTGTCCGTGGGAGGAAATGATGCATTCGAGCCACAAGGCCGAGGGGGCCGAGGGGGTCTTAGTCTCCCACCACCAAGACATTATGATGAACCACCAAGGCGGAATTGAGACAACGATCTTGGCAACGTCAAAGTGAAGATGCCTTCGTTTCAAGGCAAGACCGATCCAGAACTATACCTTGAGTGGGAAATGAAGGTGGAGATGGTGTTTAGTTGCCACACCTACACCGAAAGACAAAAGGTGAAGTTGGCTGCAATTGAATTCACCGATTATGCCATTATTTGGTGGGATCAAGAACTAACCAATCGAAGAAGGTACCATGAACCCGCGGTGGTGACATGGACCGAAATGAAAGCTTTGATGAGGAGACGGTTTGTTCCTAACCATTACTTCGAAGTCTTTATCAAAAGCTACAGGGATTGAAGCAAGGTTCAAAGAGTGTGGAGGAATACTATAAGGAGATGGAGGTGGCAATGATACGAGCTAATGTTGATGAAGATCGGGAAGCTACCATGGTACGTTTCCTCCATGGCCTCAATCGGGAGATTGCGGATGTGATTGAGCTACAACACTACATAGAAATAACAGATATGCTCTATCAAGCAATCAAGGTGGAGGAACAGTTGAAGAGAAGGGGATCAAGGAGAGGAACCACCACGGCGACTTCTAGCTCGTGGAAACCAAGCACTTCCAAATGGGATAAACCGAAGACCGAGGCATCCAAGGAGACCAAACCTAAGTCCGTGACTCCCATAGGTAAAAATGTTCCTACCCCTACTCGTAATAGAGACATCAAGTGCTTCAGGTGTCAAGGATTGGGACACATTGCTAGCCAATGTCCCAACAAGCGAACTATGGTACTAAACCCACAAGGTGGCTATGAGACCAAAGAGGAACCTAAGGAGGGAGTTGAGAGTGATAGAGATAGCCAAGTGGAGGACCAAGATGTTGTTCATGGTGAGTTGTTGGTTGCTCGAAGGGTCCTTAGTACCCAAGTACGTTATGAGGACCAAAGCCAAAGAGAAAACTTGTTCCACACAAGATGCCATATCCTTGGGAAGGTATGCAGCGTTATCATTGACAGTGGTAGTTGCACAAATGTTGCTAGTCTTTACATGGTGGAGAAGCTCTGGTTGAACACCACCAAACACCCAAAGCCGTATAGGTTGCAATGGCTGAATGATTGTGGAGAGGTACTGAAGTGAACCTAGGTACGAGCTACAAGATTATCAAATCTTTCAATGTGACTGATGAAGATGTTTGAGCTGCTCGAGGCCCAAGACGCATTTGGAGTGTAGCATGGCTAATCCCAAAGACTCCTAATCCTCGAAGGAATCCTAACCCCAGAGGGAGTTCTAGCTCAACAAGGAGTCCTAATCCAACAAAGAATCCTAAACCAACAAGGAGTTCTAAACCCGGAGGGAGTCCTAGCTCAACAAGGAGTCCTAATGCAGGAGGGAGTCCTAGCTCGACAATAAGGAGTCCTAATCCACCAAGGGGTCCTAATCTTACAAGGAATCCTAGACGATCATGGAGTCTGAACTTGATGATCCAAGAAGCTTGGCCTAGTTGAGACCACGACCCATTTATGATTAGTGGGCCCCATGTCCCACCTGAAATGGCCTAGCCCATTACTAAAATCCAAGTCATGGCCCAATAAGCAAGCCCAAATGAATAGTGCACGTTTTGGGTGGTTTGTGAAGTCCAAGGATTCGATGGATAAGGAAGTTTCTTCCCAAAAAACCATCCAAAAGGATTCCTTACTTATCCAAAGAAAGTACTTCCTTATCCAAGTCATTAGATAAGGATATTAATCACTTATCACTTATCTAAGTTTGATATTTCCTTATCCATACCTAATAGATTAGGAAACTTTTTAATTATGTTTATCTAGTTAGAATT
>JAOWBN010183678.1:0-16660 GCA_028565015.1 Pinguicula moranensis
ATCTTAACTCTGAGCTCCACTTGTGTCATAAATTTGAGGCTGAACCTGATATTAAATTTGATGACTATGAAAGCTCTATTGGTTTCTAGACATGGATTTTCAAATCAAACATCTACAAGCAAATAGGAGAACATGGAATAAAATGGCTGGTCCAACTCATCTACTACAACAAATATGAGAGAAAAATCTTATGGATGTTTGTTTTGACCAAAGTTGAAAGTGCTTACTGCTTTGTACAGGGATAGTGACGGTAAAATAATGATTATTTTGCGGCTAGTTTTATTAGATGATTTACAAGGAATAATGATAGAAAAATGCTCAAAAATTAGAGAAAAAAGTCTTTAGGATTTTAATTAATATTCAATAATTATTCAATGTCGAAAACTAAGTCTACAACCCAGACTTTATAACCAAAATTCGTGGTTATTCGAATTTTGTCAAAAATAGCAAAATCTTGAAAATCACTCTAATTAAAATTTAAAATAGGACAAGCAATCTGCCAAAAAATGGCCTAAATCAGGTTTAAATGATCTTCTTAATTGACAGATAATTTATCACCCAAAAAATTCAAATTAATTAAAACTATTGATTTGGAAGGAAAAAAAGCAAAATGTGAAGACAATTTTGTTTGAGACAACGTGCAACTTATGCACGATTCTGATAACGAAATCGGCCACAATTAAGAAAATATCAACATTATTTTTCATTTTTGTCAATCCTCCTACATCAGATGGATATAGGGAGAAGTGATATAGCGCAAGAAATCTTGCACAAGAATGCCACAAGAAAGGTGGGGTCGTGTGGATGGACGGTTGAGATTGATGTTTAACACGTGGGGATTGGTGTTTAACACACGACCCCACCTTTCTTGTGGATTTCTTGCGCTATATCATTTCTCGGATATAGGCGGCCGAGTAAGTGGCCAGTAACGAATCCATAAATGCCCTAATATTTCTGATAAGGAGGTCGAATCCGTGGCTCATTTATTTTTCAGTTGTCAAGAGGCTAATCTAATCTGGAAAAGAAGTTACCATTGGATCTGTGGCCGATTAGTAACTCTACATCAAGACCCATTCATAAATTTTGATCATGCATAGGGGCATGATTCAGAGGACGATGAAGCCTGGAAATCCTTTTGTTTGGCAGATCTGGTTTGTGAGAAACCAGAAACACTTTCACCAGAAGATCATCAGCCCGGCGGAAACTCTGGAAAGAATACAACGGCATCTATGGGAGCTGATGAAATCGTCCGATTTGATGAACTGCTATGGTCTGTGGCGGAGCTAAGGGGACTAGGGGGCCATGGCCCCCCAAAAAAAAAATATATATATTTTAATTTTTTTTTATTTTGCCCCCTCCCCTTAATGGCCCAGTCCCACCCATTTCCGTGAATGCAAAAATGAGAAATAAAAATAAAAATAAAATAAAATTACAAAGAGTTTTATTGGTCGAGTAATTAAAATTATTCATTAATGTAATGTAAAATTGGGATGACCGATGTTGAATTGTCAAGCAGAGTCACAAATTGTTGCATAAAAATTATAAACTTTATTTATAGTGTGGATATAATATTTTTTTATCGAAATAGTGTACATATAATTATTTTTTAATAATTATTTATGTGGACTTTAAAAAAATGATGCATAATTACATGCAATTTTTTTTGTTTTCTCTCAAATTTGTTCTCCCTCCAAAAAAAATAAAAAATAAAAAAATTATGTTTCTGCCTCTGCTCCTATATATCTGTACAGACTATCCAACTTTTATATTTATAATACTTACTATAATATATGTATATTTTTGGATAAATTACACTAGAAAAATGGATAAGATTTACTAGTTTTCTATTTTCTTAAAAAATATTTTAAAATTATCTTAATCTGAAAATTCATATTTACCAATCATTTATCTTTTACGTTTTACGCATGTATTATCAGCTGGCACTAACGCTCCATAAAACACTTTACTGAGAAAAAAAATTCTCAGTAAAAATCTATTCGATCCATTCAAACCTGATCCACTTTACTGAGAAAAAAAATCCCCCCGGCCAAAAATCCTGGCTCCGCCCCTAGCTATGGTATAACATACTGAATCGGAAGCCCAGATCAATGTCACATGCTAACATTTATGTAAGGGCACATCTGTTAAACTGTACACATGACTCCAAAAGTGCTTGTGGTGGTGGAGAGCAGCTAGCATCTGGGGTGCTAGTGCCCCCTCCCGATTAAATGGCAATGTAAAATTTAATTGTTTTATTTTTAATAAATATTTTTATCTTACATTTACACTCTACACTCCCTTAAAAAAATTATCACCTTCTTAAAAAAAAAACATATTTGGATACGCCCCTACGTCTATAGTAAAACTTGATTTGAAAATTAGATTTAGTAATTTAATTTAATTAATTGAAAAACTTCTTAATCTTTTTCTAGAAGAACAAGAAGTTCTTGGAATCAATGTTCATTGCTAACTTTATTAAAGAACTTAAAGGTTAATAGATTCTTTCAAGTTGGTTCATAGGGGTGTCCAGCGGAAGCAGAATTAACGGAAAATCGTTATCGTTTCCGCTATCGCTTCCGCTATTCCACTTTCGGCGGAATAGCGAAAGCGGAAACGGTGAACAAAATCCATTCCGCTATATTAGCGGATGCGATAACGGAATTAAAAAAAATTTAAAAAAATTATAAATATAAATTGAATCAGTTTCCACAGAAAATCATGGCACGATTTACAATTTGATATTCATCCTTGATCTAGAATGGAAAATGGATTGCTTGTTTGTTTTGTTGTTGAAACTTGTTAAAGTCATGTTGTTGGACTCTAATTGTTTTGTGTTGATATCAACAAGTGGAAATGGATAATTGAACTGTTGGAAACTATTGATTAATTTACGGTTGTCTGTTACAGGTGGTCTGTTTCAAGAAATCTGTTATTTTCTTAGTTCTTACTTGTTATCAGCAGTCTCTTATTAATATTCTTGTGTATTAGCCACTGCTTTAATTCTTTTTATAACTCGTGTTTCTACTACTTATTTTAGCAGGAAATTTATATCTTTGATTCATTGGATGCACGGGTTTAATTTGCTAAAAAAGTTACAAAAGATTGTGAGAATTTGATAAGCTGTTAAAAAAAACAAATCATCCATAGGCTGCTAAACATTTATTTATTAGCAGAATTAGCGGATTCCGCTATCGCTACCGCTATATTAGCGGAAGTAGCGGAAGCGGAATAACGTTTAGCGGAAGTGAAAGAGGATGGAATTTTCAAATCCGTTAACTTAGCGGTGAGGGGCTTACCGCTATCACTAAGACCGTTGGACACCCCTATTGGTTCAACGCTTACATTTATTTATTTTATTTCATTATTGGAATCAATGTTTCATAGCAAATTTTATTAATTTGATTAACTATCCAGTTGCTACATTGGGCGTAGAAAAGTATTTTTTGCATTGAACATTATTATCTAATTTGAATTGCGGAATTGCATGGCATACATGTTGGTGTTGCCTAATGCTTGTATAGTTACTTATATCAAGAAATATATTTTGAAATTATGAGTTCTCATCGAGAATAATTTTAACATTATAATTATTTTTTTAAAGTAATGATATTTACTTATAATAAATTATTTTTTAATTAATTTTCATATTTCACACCCCATAGTAAAATATCTGGCTTCAACCATTGATGACCTCCTCCAATAGATTGTAACTCATGCAACTATCATTGTTTTTTCTTTCAATCCGTGTAACACAATTATTCTAATAGCGTTCGATTTTGCATTATAGTTTTTTTTAATAATCATAGTGTCCAAAATTATTTTTTTTATCCCGACCAATCCATGGGATATATACAAGATGACCCCCACATGGAACTAGGGATGTTCATTCGAAATTCGGAATTCAGAAATGGCAATTTTCGTTCCGATCCGAAATAATTTCGGAAATGGAATCTGGTTTTCGATCCGATCCGTAATTTTTTTTGGAATTTGGAATTCGGAAATCGGTTCGGAAATTCGGAAATCGGAATTTCCGAACAATAAAAAAATTCAAAAAATTAAAATTCAAAAATATTTCAAAAAAATGTTACGGAAATTCGGAAAAATTTCGGAAAAAATCAAAAATTTGGAAATATTTCGGAAATTCGGAAATCCACCCCTATTTCCGTTCCGATCCGAAATATAATTCGGAACTGAAATCATATTCCGATCCGATCCAAAATTGGAATTTCGGAATTTCGGATCGGAATTCCGAATTCCAAATGAACACCCCTATAGGTGATCGTAATCCGACATTTGTATCTTGGCCTTTACTTAGTGGAGATGGTTTGATTACTTTTGATCCTGCATATATTCAACATCCAGTGGAAGAAGTAATCTAACAGGTTCCAAATGCCAATCACCTACATGTTGGGAAGATACCAAAATCAGAAGATCAACAAAAGAGAAAAGACCAATCATTTATGAGGACTTTATTGTTTATTTGGGAGAGCTTGCTATTGATTCGTCAGAATTGGTTGACCCTCTATTGTATAATGAACCTACATACTTCACACATGATATGTGGATATTTGATATGCAAGATGGGATGCAATAAATGAAAGACAACAATGTATGGGAACTAGTTAACTTCTTGATTGTTGTCGATCTATTGGCTGCAAATGAGTTTATAGAATAAATAAAGATTCGATAGGAAAAGTTGAATGCTAAAAGAAAGGTTAATGGCAAAAGGATTCACTCAACAGGAGGGAGTAGAATATAAAGAAACCTTCTCGTCTTGTTTCAACTAAGGATTCTTTTAGAATTATTATGACCCTTGTAGTTCATTATGATTTAGAATTGAATCAAATAGATGTGAAAATAACTTTTTTCAATGACGATTTTTTTAAATAAGTGTATATGGTACAACCTGGGAATTTTATTGGGGCCCAAAAAGAACATCTTGGTGCAAGCTTAACAGATTCATCTATGGTTTGGAACAAGCATCTCGTCAATGATACTTGAAATTTGATGAGAAAATCACCTCTTTGGGTCTTGTAGAAAATAAAATGGATGAGTGTGTATATCTCAAAATTAGAGATGGACGTTTTGGTTACCAGTCGTCGAACCGAAGATTTTTCCTAATTGTAAGTTTTGAAAATTAAAAACAGTAACCTAAACCACTGGATGCCGATTTTCCCGATTGCCAGTTCGGTTGACGGTTTTCTCCAGTTTTAGTTGCCAGTTTACGGTCTCACGATTTTTGGCAGTATCATGACGGTTCCGGTATGGTTGGTAATATGGTTGTAATCTCCGGTGTAACTGTTTTTTTAGTTTTTTTAAATTTTTGTTATTACTCCGATTTTCTTTTAAATTTTTTACTTATATATATATATTTGTAATATAAGTCTATAAAAATTAAAATATATTATTATAAGTTGCAATTTACTTGCATTTGTAGTTTTTATTTTTATATATTATTAACATTTAATATAAATAGTATAATTAAATAAAATTAGAACAAAATTATAAATTACAAATATATAATATAATAAAATAATAAACTTATATAAAGTTAAATACTTATAATATAAATATTTATATTTATAATCTAATTTATTTTTTATTTTTAATATAATTAAGACAAAATAAGAGAGAATGACTTGAATTTAACTATAAATGAATAAATATTTATAATCAAATTGGCTATATATAATTTATGTATGTATACATAAATGAATAAAATGCCACGTAGTACTCCAATTTTTTTTACCTTAATTACCTATTTGATCACTTGAGGTCGGTCGGGCTTGATATGCTTGCTGATCTCGTATCTTCATTTAGTTCGAATGAATCATCTTCAACGGGCGGATGTTCTTGATCTCTATGCTCAATTGTTATCCAATCCTGCAGGTACGTTTAATATTTCAAGTTCCAAGGGCTTAAGTTTGAACAATGATCATATAACAAATACCCTCTCCTGCTAAATGCTTGTTTTACAGCGACGATTGAAACTGGACATGCTAGAACCTCTTTTGCCATGACCGATAATATTGGAAAATCTCCTGATTTGCTCTCCCACCAGCCAAGAATATTGAACATATTGTCGTCCTCTTCTACATCTATCTGTGCAATCTCAAAAATAGTAGATAAGTAATGGTCAAGTTCCACACTGTGGAACTTAATTAAGGCCAGGCACGTTTACCAGATAATCAGTTTCTTATATTCCCCAACCTTAAGTTTCCACTAGAACTACTTGCACCAGAAACAGATATCCAAGAAGGTTGAATCATAACACTCAAACGTACTTTATATTCTAAATATAACTCATTTAATAAATTAGTTACACTTTTAATTATTTTCGTATAAGCTTTAATTGGTTCATCATACTTGTCTTTAAATCTACTCTAATAATCTTTTCAATATGTTGTTAAACCTTCTAATTTAATGTGTGGGCCTAATACGGTTGCAACTAGGTTAAGTAGTGGTATATCTAGAACATACTTATACCATTTTCTCTAATAGCTTCTAAGGCAGGTTGTGAGCCAATTTCCTTTTCATAATTTTGTATCATTTATCCTATATCAACACAAATGGGAATAATAAGATGCGAAGTGGGTTTATACATATAAGATAATTCTTTGGTATAATCATTAAAATATTTCAACATAACTAAAAGTTTTTCAGTATCTTTCCACTTTGCCGGATATAAATATATATGATGTGAAATGTATTAAAAAAATCTACACATTAACTCTTTATAAGGAATTGTTTGATTATGGTAAGTTGAGATGTAACGAGTTGCTACATCTATGCTAAATTGAATGGGCCTAATACCATTTTCATGAAAAATCTAAACCATTGTTTCATTACTTTTGGTCTATTTGCTAAAAATTTATAGCTATTTTAATTAGATTGACACTTAAATCAATACAGCTTAAAATATCTTGTACACATAAATTAATAATATGAAAAATACATTTAATATGAAAGAGACGACCACCAAATGAAGAATCACACAATTCTTTTGATTTAGGTATAAATATATTATCAAAAGAAACACTATATATTTGTTATTGTAAGTTATATTCTTCTAATATACTTATTATCATGGAGCTTATACTAGTTGCATTATGTGTTTTATCAAACATCTTATAAGCTAATATTCTTTTTTATATTTTCCATTCATTATCTACCCAATGACAAGTTACTCCCATATAAGCATTCCACCAATGGTCGAATCATATATCACTGCATATAGAGACTTTTTGACTCCTCAAAGTAAAAGAAAATGACTTAATTTTTGCTTTCTTTTAAAAAAACTTTGTTTAATATCAATAGTTTATGATTTACGAATTTGTCTACTAAATACGAAATTTAATTATGTTTGCACATAATGTTCAAAGTTATGACTTTGGGGAAAGATAAAAGGAAGACCCTTCATACGAATTAAATCTACTAAATCATCCCTATTTCTATTTCATTATATTAAAACAAAGAAAGACTAGAAGAATACGTATTTCCATCACCAACCCCAACTCCATTTGAACCCTAACTACTCGAAAGTTGGGTTTGACAAGGGTCTATTCCATATTCTACCGGATGTGTCGTTCTTATATGATTGTTTAGCAATCTATAACCCCCACCTTTAAATTTAAAAAATTTAAGTTAAACTAATTCTTAACTAAAAAAATAGTTTAAGCCCTAAAAAGCCTGAACCAATTCAGCAATTACTCTGATAGCTGGTGGAGTCACAATGATCTTACTTTAAATACCGGCTTCCTAGATAGTATTCGTTATTCCACATGAGGTTTTTGATATTTGGTGGAGAATAGTCTCACTTAAATGCGAGCCCCAAACAGTCTCTAATGAGCACGGTTGTTGCGGAACTTCTTTTGACTTTCTAAAATAAAATATTTAAAATAATACTAATATTCAATCAAATAAAATTTTCTACTAATATTCCATTAAAAAAAATACTTAAAGATTTTTAAAATATTTACCTTTACGAAACTCGTACTTCGACGTACAAAATTAGCACTGTGCATAATAGTGGTCGGGGCCTTTTTCAAAGCTGGACCCTTATCGTAACATTCGAGTCATATTCGAGATTTACTCGTCTTATTATCTTACAAGGTACACTAACGTTGAGAGGTTGGTGGCGGTGGTCAGGGTGGAAGATTTTTAGTTCCACTAGAGCTAACAAAATCTTTATTGGGCAACGAACCTTATCCTTCCATAAATTGCGACTCCAACTCTTCCAAATCAATCAAATCAATATTTTCATTAACAAATTTGTGAAATGTCGTCTCGAAATTGGGGCAGGGGATGTGGAAGGAGGTAGTGAAGAAAAGGAAGGAATATGAGATCTTTTTGACATTTTCTTGGTAGAGTAAAAATTAAATAGAACAATTGCTAAATAAAATCGTAAGTAATAAGAAATCAAGAATCGGACTTTGAAGTGCCAATAGTAAATGAGACTTAAGTCTTGAGAGTAAGAAATTGGTGTGAATGAAATGAAAAGGTGAGTGAGTATTTATAGAGGAAAAAATAGTTGCTACTATTTGACCGGTGTCCGACTGGCGCGGCAACGACTTTTTTGAACTTTTAATTTTAAATTTTTTTTATATATAAACCGCTGGATTTTGCCGCCCGACTGCCGGGATTAGTTTGAAACTTTATTTTTTTAAATATTCCGGCGGTCTGACGGCAACGGTTAGTCTGAAATTTGAAACTTATTTATTTTATTTTATTTATATAATCGACGCTCCTCCGTTGCCCAACCACTAGTTGCCGGCTAAATTTGCCGGAATCCGATAGTCGGAGAATTTTTTTTTTCACGTATTTTTTTTGTTACAGATTTTAATTTTTATAATACAACTTATAAAACACGTATAAATTATAATTTAAAAAGTTGTAAAATTGTAAAATTTATAAAAGTTAAAAAGTTATATAATTTAGTTGTAAACTTATAAAATTTATAAAAGTTAAAAACTTATATAACTTATTAAAGTTAACAACTTATATAACTTATAAACTGAATGCGGAGATGTTTGTGCATTTATAAGGTTAGGGGAGTCATGTACCTGATTATCCTTAGGTATACTAGAGAATACGATAGAAGAGTAGGATATGCATTTAATGATCAACGATTCAGACACCGACTTCATCCTTATAGGCTTATTGCTCTTGCGACACCTAGGCTTGGATATGTACTCAATTTTATCTTATTCTTCCTTTGTACTCTGTAAATACTTTCTGTTATATAAAATTTTGCTTATAAAAAAAAACTTATAAACTTGATTGACTTATAAAAGTTAAAAACTTATATAACTTATAAACTTATAAAACATATATAACTTATAAGTATAAAGTTTTTTTTTTATAATTATAAATTTATAAACTTATAAAAATTAAAAACTATATAACTTATAAACTTTATTAACTTTCAAAAGTTAAAAACTCATATAACTTATAAAGTTATAAACTTATAAAATTTATAACTTATAGAAATTATAAAGTTATAAACTTATAAAATTTATAAAAGTTAAAACTTATATAACTTATAAATTCTATTAACTTATAAAACATAAAAACTTACTTACAAAATTTATAAAAGTTAAAAACTTATATAATTGATAAATTCTTATAAAATTTAAGAATTGATGTAATTTATAAAACTTAAAGCTTATATAACTTATATAATATATTAACTTATAAAATTTAAAAATTAAATAACTTATTAACTTTAATTTAAGAACGTATATAATTTAATAATTTAAAAACTCTATTAAGTTATAAAATTTAATAACTTATATAATACATTAAAAAAGATTAGGGTTTAGGGTTAGACCCTCGGATCCACCGGTTTGACTGTCGAATCCATGTTCCTTTTTTTTAATTATTCCAGGCAGCCCAACCGCCGGATGCCCATTGGAGATGGTTTGACCGGTGGCGTTTTTTAATTTTTATTTTTTTCAATTTTTTTTTTGATTGATTCCGTCTGGTTGAAACCTCTAAAAATAGCCTATTTTGTTCTTATTAATTTTATTTTAATCCTCCGGTTTTAAGCATTGAGCAAAAATTTAACCTTCGATTTTAAAACTATCAGTTTTCAAAACCGTCGAATTTTTCGGATCCGGTCGCTGCCAATTTCCTGGTTAACGGTTTAGAATGCACATCTCTACTCAAAAACAGTGGGAGCAATTTTTTGTTTATGTTTCTATATGTTGATGATATTCTCATTGCAAGTAACAGTCGTGGCCCGTGGGCTATTGTTCAAAATGAAGGAGTTCTTGTAAAAGACCTTTGATATGAGAGATTTGGGTGAAGCTTCCTATGTTCTTGGAGTTGAAATTTATCGTGATAGAACTTGAAAGATGTCGGGCCTTGCACAAATAGCATATATTTGATCGTGTTCAGTCCAGGTTTATATGTAGGTTTGTAAACCTGGAGATGCGTCAATTTTGAAAGGTGATAAATTTTGTTCTAGCCAATTCCCAAGAATGAGCTTGCAAAGCAATCAATGTCCATGTGCCATATTGCTAGTGCGGTTGGAAGCCTGTATTATCTTCAGCTTTGAGCTAGACTTGACATTTCTTTCGCTATTGGAGTTCTTGGTAAATACCAAATGGATCCAGGACATGGTCATTGGGTTGCTGCTAAGAAAGTGATGAGATACTTGAAGAAAACAAGAGATTACATCCTTGTCGATCGCTAAGTCGGTCATCTAGAAGTAATTGGACACTCTGATGCTGGTTTTGCTGGATGTTCATATGATCTCATGTCAACTCCTGGGTATGTGTTTGTGCTAGATAGAGCAGCGATATCATGGCAAAGCAAAACGAAAACACTTGTGGCATCTTCCAAAATGCAGGCTAAGTTTGTTGCTCGTTATGGTGCAGCTGTTCATGCGGTATGGTTGAGAAATTTAATTTCTCGTTTTTAGCTTGTTAATTGTGTTGTTAGACCCATAAAGATATATTGTGACAATGAAGCGGCAGTGTTCTTTTCAAAGAAAAATAAAATATCTAGTAGGTCAAAGCACATACCTGTGAAATAATACCTGTGAAATACTTGGTGGATAGAGATTTCATAAAGCAAGTTGATGTACTTGTTGATCAAATATAGACAGGAGATATGTTGGCTGATCCCTTGACAAAAAGACTTAGCCCATCATTTTTGTGAAACATGTAGAGAATATGGGTATTTTAGAATCTCGTGATGTGATCAATTAGTGAGAGTCTTGTAGTGTTTTTGTGTTCTTCATGTTTTTTGAGACTCTCAAATAATGGATAATGCATAAATCTTCGTGATTGAATATCCATATTAATATGAGGTGTTCATACTATTCTGAATATTGTCTTCTATTGGTGTCCTTATTGTTTCATATAATACTTCATGTTTGATGTATGTCTTTTGCTGGACGCAATTTTTGGCAAAAGACATAAGGTTGAAACTCTTCATAATGTGATTAGAAGATATGTAATCAACGATCTTCTAATTTCTCCAACTTTTATTGTCATTAAAGCATGTTGTGGAGAAATCATATTGTATAAGTTAAATCTTCTTCATTTTGTTGATAGATGTTATTCAATAACTAGAACGCATCTAAAATTGAATTTAAATATAACAAATTGAAATACGATAATATTACCTTTTGCGGGAGCGTGTTTGGATCAAATATCCGGATGACGAGTCTATCAGAGTCTCGTTAGGTATTCACGAATTAAATCTATACCTCGTAAATGGTTAGGCAGTCAGAGAATTCTTGTATAGTTCATATATAGAATGAAAAAGCACGTAGGAGTTGAAAATATTTGTTTATTCAATATATAAACATTACATAAACGTTTATAATATTTTCAAACGAATTTCAAATAGTAATTTACTATTTGAGTACTGTTGAAAAGTTTGAAACGTTTAATATGTTTTTCTTATAATAGAAAATATCATGTTAACTTCTAGATTTCCCAATCCTATGTGGTTGTTCAAGCATATTTAGGAGAAATCATATTGAGGACGGATAGGGAAAATAGAAAAGTTTGGATCAATATTTGTTGATATTTCCCTACTACATTGCATTGCCACATTGAATCCATGTTGACGGGGTTGGTAACATTTGTAGTTATGGGTTGGTTCAATGTAGTAAACAACATGAAAATTACCAGCATTCTCTTTGCCCAATGTGTTTGACAGCTAGTGTAGCCCGAGAAATGATACAGCGCACTAAATTACAATGCACTAACACACTAATGGGCTAAATGAACAAAAATACCACTGTGTTGGATTTGGTACTGGTGTTTAACACGAGGGCATTTGAGTATTTTTCGCTCATTAGTGCACTATTAGTGTGCTATTTTTAGTGAGTTATATCATTTCACAATGTAGCCCTATTAGTTGGCCCAATCCTACCACTGTTTTGGGCTTGAATTGTGATCATATTGTTAGCTGAATATCTCTTTGCCCAATGTGTTTGACAGCTAGTGTAGCCCTATTAGTTGGCCCAATCCTTAATTGACAGGACTATGGGCCTAACATTTGTAATTGGGGCAAATCATATTCACTTTTGGTGATAGATTTGGAGGAAAAGACTTTTTCCATTCTTCTGGATATCATTTTTCTTTTTGAAATGGCTGGATTCATAGGTAGACAAATTCTATGTCGATGTTATATAATCTCCATATAGCGCATAATATTTAATGCATACAGAACAAACAAGAACCGTTGGTACATACACACAGTTTGCTCCTACTCACCGTGCAACTAAAAGTATGCAATGAGAGACATGCAATCAAAACATAAGCAAGTTCGAGAAGATTCATCGAGAATGATGTTTCCAATGTTAGTTTGAGGACCCAGAGGTTTGCTGTGGACATGAGTCCTTTTAAAAAGAGTGCAAGTGCAAGGCCGTCGGAGAATAAGAAGACAATTTGGTTATCATCCATCATACGAGGGAGGGAGGAGAAATAAACAAAAGCAGAAGACAAAAAGGGAAATAAGTACTTTCTCATACTGATATATATATAAACGACAACATAATGTAAAGATTTCTCCATCTCTTATTCCCAAGCATGAAACAATCGAAATCAAAACATGATCAGGAAGTTTTACTTGAAACAACCAATGTCCTATTGTCGAAACTGTAGACAGTGTCACCATGTGAAAAACAACACACCCACAAAGCCCACAATTGGCCCAATAGTTTCCCTTTCAAAGCCCATGCAGTCATAGTCCGATTATATTATACTTCTTCAGTTTACACGTACAATAACTAAATATCTGTACAACAACTAGGGGTAATGATATTAGATTTCTATTTTTTTTGCCCCTTTATCTCTCATTCAAAATTATAAAGCAAACACTCTGACTGGAATCAGGCATTGTCATCGGCATTAGTCGGATCCCTCTAAGGGGTCGACCCGGATACCTAGTGGGTTCAGTTATTGATTACCTACCAAAAAAAACTACCAAAGCAAGTCTTTGATATTTACAGCCAAAACTTTATTGGACATTGTAACAGGTAGCTCTGGCATGTTATATTTATTGCATAGCTACTCGTGCAATTGGAAAGAATTGAAATGGGGACCATATCTTCTCATTCATTAATGTTCTTACACAATTACATGTATATGTGTATAAATTGTAAAGATGGGATGGGAGACACAGACAAGTGGCATTATATTGTAAAGATGAGGGAGGGGCACACTCTTTTTATGTAGTTTTTGCACTTGGGGGCTAATGCCATTTTGTTTGGTCTCAAATATCTTGCCAGTTTTATAATTAATTTAGCAACCTGCAACTTTCTTTCTCTTTGTCCCTCATACAGACAATTTATTTTTTTGAAGAATTATTTTTTTTTATTATTATTTTTTTGATAACTTGTAGTATTTAACTATCGGAATAACCAACTAATCCACAGAGACCCATGCACGGTGCGCACAATACATGGATCGACCCAAACGCGGGCCTCATGACATGGCAATAACCAATGGCGGAACTAGCACAAATATTAAGGGTGAGCTGGACCATAATTTTTTTTATGCATAGGCCGATTCAGAAATGACCCCGGGCTGGCCCATACATAGGTCCGCCCATGGCCCCAACACGCTTTCTTCAGAGGAGTCAAACCTTACGCCTCTAAGACATGATGAAGAATTATTATATTCATTCCGTTGGAAAAAAAATAATTAATGGCGCTGTTGAATTAACATTATTTGAACCATTTATCCATCGGAAATATTGTAGGGTTCGACTCAAGAAAGCGTGTATCAAAATAGAGCACCCACCAACCATCCCTATTCTTCAATTTTCGATTAATGCTAAGTGTTAACTTTAAAAGGAGTAGGCCAAGGGGTAGGTACACAGTACACTAAAGTCTACACTATTTCTTGCTTTAACAAAACTCCGGCAAAAAATAATAATTATCCAGGTTTGGTCTCTTTTTCTTGTTTGAATTAGCCATGGGCAGGTGTGTGTGGTGTCGAAACAATTCATATCGAGACTCACCCACGAAAATTGTGGTTCTAAAAATTTATACCGCGAAGAGCTGTTACCGCACCGCGAAATATTGGTGGTGCAGTGCGGTGCGGGTGTTACCCGCATAATAAAAAAGTGTTATCGCGTCCCGTCCGCTAACAAATGCTGGTAAAAAATAGTGTCCGTGTCTGCCTGCTACCCGCGCGGGCACGGGTCTGGCGGGAACGGGTGAGGTGGGCACGAGCGGTGTGAAATTTACCGCAACTGCTGCCCAATTTCCAATTTGAACGACGGACGAGCCAATTTGTTTTCAATTCAACGGGCAAAGCCTGAAAAAGAAAAGACACCAGTACTTGATTGATTCAAAATAAAAAACATGCAAACTACAGTGTTGAAAAATCCCATTTCACATGGAAACATGACTTAAAAACACTTCTCTCTAAAAAGGTGCTCTGACTTCTCTCTAACTTCCAACGTCTCTCTGTGTCTTCTCCGATGACAAGCTCGATCCTGCCTGGATTGGGACCCGGGAAATCGCAAATCCCTGAGCTTGCGGAGGTACTGGACTCTGATAAAGCGGAATGTTCGAACTCGGCTAAGATTGCAGTTGACCACTCGACCTCAGAATTGGAAACAGATCCGGAAGGATGGAAAGTAGTGAAATCCAGAACTGAAATGCGCAATCAAAAGGCGAGACCACTACCAGCTTTCATCGCTAAACTTCGTTCTGAGTCTATATCCTTCTATTTCAGCAATTTTCCACCTGCTTGGACAAAAGGGGAAATGTGGACAGTCTTTTCTGGGTTTGGGACGGTAAGTGATGTGCATCTTCCAAAAAATGTTGGCATCTCTGGCTCTCGTTTCGGTTTTGTTCGATTCTTCAAAAGTGCATCTTGTTCAAATCTGCTGGAGAAGCTAAATGGCATATGGATTGGTTCGTTTCAATTAAAGGTAAGTGAAGCCAGAGATTCTGGTTTGCGAAACCCCCAAACCGCGGATACTCATAAGGCAGACATTGAGGATCTGAACTCAAAGGCACAAATCTCAACTCCGGTAGCTGATAGCTCTATGAAATTCTCACCGGATCCCTCAGCCTCGACCTGGTTATCGAGATGCCTCATTGGAATTCCGTCTCCGGTAATTGACACCCATTCCCTGAATTTAGTGTTAAAGGAAGCAGGATATTTAGATGCGTCCGCAGTTCGTATGGAGGGAGGGGAAGTACTCATCAAGTTGAGTACAATAGAGGACCAAAATCACCTCTTGACGGATTACACTACTTCTGGGAAATTGTGTTTGCATTCCCTGCGTCCCTGGCGACTACTTAAAGGTAAAATGGCTTGGCAGGTGTGGATCTTGATAAGAGGAACACCATTACACTGCTGGTACTCATATTTGTTCAAAGACATAGCGTCCCATGTGGGTTCTTTGCTACAGATAGACGAGCGTACGTTGAATCAAATTGAATTACAATTTGCTCGTCTGCAAATTCTATCTACTTCAAATGTTCGCATTAATCAGTCGATAGAGGTCGAAACCGATGAAGAGAAATTCTATGTGCTCATATTAGAGGAACAAACTCAGGAAAAAAATGCCTGGGATCCCCTGCTCATACACAAGTTGCTCTCAATTCAGCAGATAAGGAGTTATGGCCGCCTCTCCGGAAAAATGTTATAGGTAGGAGCATATGGCAACCTGTAAAAGAACGAAGCAACGATATGCAAGTCACCGGACTACACTCGGAAGGGTCGTCGGAGACGACAAAGGTCGATCAGCAAGACCCTGTCATTATCTCAACGGTAACTAGCCCTGAAACCGGCGTTAGTATCGAGGCTGATGGAAAAGGCACAGGAAAAACTATGCTGCCAGGCTTAGTTGACAAAAACAAGTTAACTAGCCAACCGTTGACGGAAGATATTTGGACTGCTCATCATAATAAGCTAGAGGTGGGTCAACCTAGTGATAATCAAGAAATATCTATTAGACAGTCGGATGGACCTAAGTCTACTGTGGAATGCTATACGGTCTTGAATAGGAGCCCAATAAGCAAAGTCCAGGACATGAAAAGTACGGAGCTATTATCTGGAGAATATTCTCGAATTGGCTTATCCCCTCTGATTATCAGCGACGGACATGTTAGATCGCAGATCTCAAATTCTGGTGCGACTCTCACTCACTCATCACAAGATCCATTCGGACTTATGCC
>JAOWBN010183689.1:0-16659 GCA_028565015.1 Pinguicula moranensis
GGACTTATCATTCGATTCTTGGTTGGTATCATCTAATACCTTCAGGGGGTTGTTTGTGGCATCTCGTTCAACAAAATTTGTGACTTTTGTTGGGTGACACAAATCGTGTTCATCAGGCATAAGGAACAATGAATTCGTCCCTCTTTTTTTATTGAAGTATCGATCGTTCGTGGAATATTTATACAAGCTCTTCTAGGGTTCACATCAGTGAGTCTATTTTGGGTTATTGCTTAGGGTTAATTTTTTATTTAGGGTTACGGCTCACATTTCTATTCCTTCTTACCTCCTGCTGTTTGATTCTTGTTTGAGTTTGTTTTGAAGTGGGAATTGTGGCTTAATTACTGGATTGGCTTTGGAAAAGGATCAACAATGATAGCACACTTCTGTTGATACCTACATTATTGACTAATGACTCTCTTTGTATCATGTTTGATTCAATGATAATGATAGCACACTTCTGTTGATTGAATTATTCTGATCTTTTTCTATTCATTTACTAATGACTTTGTAGGTTAGGAACTATGTCTATAATATGCATGACTTCTGTTTTCTACTCTAGGTTGTGTACACAATCTTTGAATGAACCATTTTCTACTCTAGTTGCTTAAATTTGGGAAAATAGGGCTCTACTGTTTCTATTAACTTTCAAATTTGCTTGAATGGCTTTGAACTTTATTGTTCTGGATCCCATTGTTGGATGTAGAGTCTAGCCAAGATGTAGAATTCTACGATAACAATGGGAATTCCTTGTCCTTGATGCATGCTTTTACAATGATTGAAGCAGATCGAATCAAGTTGGTTACAATGTAGAACAAATTTTGTAGCCATGTTTTCTCCTATGTACAGTTCTTGACTAATGACTTTTGTAGCCAAGTTTTCTCCAAATATTGAGTGTTCTCCTACGGAGGGGGATGAACTGTTGATAGACTTTGGGGAGGATACTCTCCAATTTGTTAATCCATCGCCTGCATGGACACAGTTTTGTGAGACCCTAGCAAATGACATGTGGGAAGTTTATTCACAGCAACGTTTGTGCTAGATGTTGTAGACTATAGTTGGACAATAAAGACAATCTTGTGTTATGTTGTATTCATTTTTGATTGGATTGGCTTACTCATGGTTAATGAATGAACCGGTGTTGCCTCTGTTTACTCATTTTAGTTGTTATGCTTTGCTTATGTGCCTTTTTTTTGAATTATTTGGGTCCTTCTGCATGGTATACTAAGGTGTAGTTGTGTTTGGTTTGTGTTCTACGGAAATGGCAAGATCTGAACACAAACAGGAGGACGTCACTTCAGAGTTCTTTGATGAGGACGTACCCGCCCCCAAAAAAAGAATAAAAGTATATGTTAGGAAAAGGATCTTAAAGAGTGGAAAAATTTAGCACATAGTACTGGATCCACCATATATTCCGAGAAAGGTGTACTTCACCCCAGACGAGGATAAGTCGCTAATTGTCGTCTTACAAGATCTAGCGGTGGAAGGATGGAAGGCCGGACAAGGGTGGAAGAAAGGTACTTATGAGCGAGCAGCTAAGAATGTCAACACTATGTTGGCAATCGCCTTCACTGTGAAAAATATTGAGAATAAAATGGACAACTGGGCGAAGGCATACCGCTTACTTAATGATTTTTTGCAGCGTGACGGTGTTTCTTTCAACAATACTACACACATGGTGATGATGGACTCTGAGACCATGTGGGAGGAGATCAAAAGAGTACGTTACATACGATTGGCCACTATTAGTAGTGAAGTTTAATGCTATTGCTCAAGTTTGATGGGGAGCTAAGTCGAATTGGTATGCTTAAATTTCTATGTTGCGGGCATCCTTTTGGGGCACTTTTGTTAGGATACCAAACGTAGGTATCACTTGTCACAGTGACGTTTTTGCTAGGACGTAAATGTAGGACTTGACTCTTGTTATTCCATTTTGCTATCAATGTTCACAGTGACGTTTTTGACATGGGCGCGTTTGCTATTGTTGAAGTAAGTAGGTATCATATTCTCCACGCGTTATAAAATCTCACCTCTAACAAACGATCGATTTAGATGTTACAGAGTCTTCCAATACAAAGGTGCAAACAATACTAAAACATAGGATACAAAGTTCATAAGTAACAAAGCATAATCGAAGGATGCCCACCATACGAAAAGACAGAGTAACAGATACTACATAAAGAACTCATCCATCTATGCGTTGGAGCTTCGTTGATCTGTGACGCAAGACGATGGTTGGACGGGGTCAAAGAGACGATGACATCAACACGGAAGGGAATGGCTCGTTAGCTCCTCTTCTCCGGCGAGAATCGCGCAGCAACCCGGCTCCTCTTCTCAGCGACAACGACGTGAAATGAAGAGGAGTTTGAAGCTTTTATAACTAGGTATGCGGGGGCATTTTGGACATTGCAGTAAAATAACCCTAATAAAGACCTAAACCGAAGGAAAAAGACAACTTACCAAACGTAGGATGAGATTTAGTAAGTAGACTTTCGGATATTAAACCAAACGCAGGACACAATCCCTATCACTCAATTAACACCGCGTTATCTGCGACGCGGGATAACGCATATCCTGATACCAAACGCACCCAAAGTATGTCGTTTGATAATTAAGACCGGTACCAGAGATTAACTTTTACCCATTCAAAAGGTTGAAGCACATTGGATTTTGCGTTAAATATTGTTAAAAATAATAATAAAAAATTTCATACTTTGTTAAGTATGACAAAGTATATATTGTATTACAACTTAAATCATAACTAAATTTAAAATTAACTCTATATCAGATAACCACTTAAATAAAATTCTAAATAATAAAATACCAACAAATTTGATAGAGTTTCTCTTTTCATAAGCTCCAAACTACAACGTCCCATATTAATTTTTTTTTTGGTAAGTAGCGAGGGTGTGTAATAAGTCCAATCCCGATTGACGCCTATGTAATAAATTTAAATTTCTTAATATTTTATAGTATTCAAAACATCTATTTCTGTTGTGCATTATTTTGAAAGTTAAATTTCATAAAGTATGCAAGTATTAACATTAAAATATAAAACTGTCTAAATGAAATATCTTGATAAAAAAAGAGGTTATAAATTAGCTGTACAAATCACGAATCAAGAAATTCAAGCTTAACAGAAAATTAGAAAAGAAAAAAACAGTCAAATTAATGAGAATAATAAATGATTTCAAGTACACCAATTACGAATTATTGGCTGGAGCTGTCGGCGGCGGCGCTATCGATACCACCGCCGGAGGTGGCGTGGAGTACAATGTTGGAGGCGGCGGGGCCGAATCAGGAATGCTAGGTGGTGGAATATCACTGGGTGGGGGCGGAGAAAACAAAGTCGGAGGCGAAGGCGGAGGAGATAAATCGGGGACACTCGGCATATGATTATTGCTCGGCGGCGGCGGCGGAAACAGCAACAGAGGCGGAGCTAAGGATTTTGGGACATATCCTGAAGCCGGACTAGCATCTGGGCTTGGATAATTCACTGGCGTGGTGGATTGAGCGCAGGAATCCGACGAGCATTTGTTGGATTTTCCACCATGAGCATCTCTGTGCCTGAACAACACAAATCCGATGACCAGTACAATGACCAGCAGAAGTGAGACGATGGCGGTGAAGATCTTGGTGGCTTTTCCCACGTAGCACATTTTGCTTTCTCTCCCAACTCAATTGTGGTTCTGAATTTTGCTCTGTTGCAAACCAGACCAAAAAGTAGGGCTGTTAATTGTTATTCTCCCCTTTTCCCAGCTGTGAAAGAACACATGTGAGTGTAATAATGAGTTGGACTGTTTTTTGTATTTTTCGCTGAAATGGGTTTGTTTTCTCTTTCTTTGTCATGGATGGTAGAGTAAGTACTTATTGCGAATATCCAAGTCTATCCCCTATAAGGGCGAGAGGGTTGTGAGTTCGATTCCCATCAGACGTAGACGTTGGGGTTAGACTCCGATTTTATGACAGGGCTAGCTCAGTCAGTCGTTTGCCTGCTCCGCCGGGAGAGTCGACTCGGCGTGACCCTGATGGACTAGTCGACAAATAGTCGGATACCATCGGTTAACCCAAAAAAAACTATGGTGATGGTATTTGTATAGTTATAAGGCTAAGGTCACGTACATCTGACCCTTCAGATCCCAACGTAGTTGAGAATATACTGAATACATTGTGGATCGTGGACATGACTCGAAAGAGAGTCTAAAATTGGGCCTTCCGTATGGATATCGAATAACGAAAATAATAGAATTTTTGGTTATTTCAATTATTATTTTTAATATGTTTGTTTTGTTATATTAACGAATGGATATAGGACAAGAAACCTTATTATGCTATATTAGTAGAACGATGAAGGAAAGTATTTTGATTTTCGTTCATTTTTGTTATATTATGACTTATATTATTTTATTTTTGGTTTATGTAACTTTGTTTTTTTGTTAGTAAAATCTTATGTTTAGAACTTGTGTTTTATGGTGTTTATCATAAAAATTAATTATCTAATATGTATGTTACTAGTTTATGTTTGTATAACTACTTATGTATGTATATTACTTTTATGCATTTTTTATTTTTTATTGATTTTTTCATAATGTAAAAAAAAATATTCAGTTAAAAATAATATTTTAAAAAATCTTTAATAGATTTAACGAATTTTCGTTAATTTTACTATTTTTTTAATAAAATAACAATAACGGACATAATAAAAAAATAGATGAAAACCAAAAAAGAATATAATCCATTAAATTACGAATGTGAAATGGAAAAGGACTTTCCAATTCCCATATATATAAGATATCCACATACCACATCCACACCTAGTAAAAAGTACTGCAAAACTCACTCCCGAACTATACTGTAACTGTGCACATCCAGACCCCAATTCGAGGCCTGATTTTTAACCCACAAATTTTAAAGGAACGTGCACTTGCAGATCCCATTTCTTTGGTTGGCGATTACACCAACTTAGAATACCTCATTAGGCGAGGCCTATCCTTTGACCCTCAGCCGCAACTTTGCGTTTGGAGTGGTTTGGACATACAAACCCGGTCCCAAACCCGTTTTCAATTCGGGACTGAAGTTTCAGTCTCGAATCTGATCCGAAATCCCATAGTTCCATCTGGACTCGGGCCTCGGGACAGATAGCCATTTGCCCACTCCTAGGCCCTACGTGTTTATATAGACATTAAGTTTGGTTTCCGTGCTTTGTAATTCTTGAAGGAGAATGAACTAATGAGTAGCAAAGTATTGTTTGGCATAAGGAAGACTCTTAAAACAACAGACTTCATTTCGACAAGATCTGGATTCACAATGCATGACTTCACAAAAAATGTTCTACTTCTATATATAGAATGTCTACTTGAAAGAAGTGAAAAACAAGTCTGAATCAGTCCACTTTTACACCAGTGGTATCATAGAGTGGACAAACATTCTTCCTAACCAACCAATTCTTGATGCAACAAGCATGATACTCATGTCCGCAATCAAGAACACCAATCTCATTCTCGTACATCCCACACAGATCATCCTGGCACACAGTACAGATTTTAGTAATCCCATCCTCATCCTCGGCTTCAACATCACAACAATTATTCATCTTCATGTTCTTCGCGATCAACACTTCAATCGACGAAGGACCACCATGTCTAGGCGTTGCAACGTTACTATCTCCATCCAGAATCAGAGTTTCTTCATGCTGAACCCATTGAGAGATCGGTCTGGCTCTCCAGGGAAGACCCGTACTAGGATAATGATCTCCTCCTCCACGGGAAGGAATACGGTGTGGATCGATGTTCCTATAATACGGATACATGGCATTCATGTAAATGATCCAATTATTGTAATCTTGTGAGTAGTGTACCGGAGAAGAAGACGTGACTACCGGAACAAATGGACCCCGACGGTGGAGAACAGGTACGCCGGGGACGAACCCGCCTCGACGAAAGTTAGCCATGGTGAAATCAACTTTTGTAACAGAGAGAGTTTGTTAACGTTGGTGTCCAGCTTTGGCATTGGGTTCATATATTTATAGGTAACTATTAGGGGTTTAATGCTTGAAGGAAAAAGGAAGTACAGTTTCCTAATAATGCTAGAATCCTAACTAATGAACGACAGGCGGGATGAGTTATCGGAAAATGATATATCGCAAGAATTTTTGTGAAAATCATAAGAATGGTAGGTCCCGCGTCTTATACATCAATCCCCACGTGTTAATCACCAATTCCAATCATCCACTTGGTATTAAACACACGGAGTCCACCATTCTTGTGGAATTCTTGCGCTAGAATTTTTGCGCTAGAATTTTTGCGCTATATCATTTCCCTGAGTTATCACACAATGCGCCAAGATGAGGATTATTGCATGACATTCTATTCCAAAATGTGATGTATGTTCCAAATTGAAGGTTTGCACTAGTATAGAAATTAATGGGTTGCTAACGGGTAATGATGATCCGCGATAGTGGTGCCTCCGCCAATACCACGATAGTAACGGGTAACGAATGGAATGGCGGAAGCCGTCACCTTCTACCATCACCACCGTTAGTCACTCCTATAAATTATCGCTCCATTTTATTTCTTCGCTCATAATACACAATTGGTTTAAATAATTTCCAAGAAATACACATCTATGTATTAGTGCCTTTACTAAAATCCAAATTATGTTTTTAAAGGTAGATTGTGATGACATTACCACTAGATTTGCAAGAATACATAAACATCACATTTTGGATTAAGAATCCATGTCTTCATTACAAATATATATATATTGATCTTCATCTACAAGCATCTAGAAAACACTAGAAACAATCCAAATCAATCCATGTTCACAGCAGTTGCGTTACAGAGTGGGCAATGATCCGTGATAGTGGTGCCTCCGCCGCCATCACCGTTTTTCAACGGTGGTAACAAGTAGCGAATGGGGTGGCAGAAGCTGTCAACCGCTACTTTCACTACCGTTAGCCATCCTTAGAAATTATCGCTCCATTTTATTTCTTCGCTGAAACGCACATCTATGTATTAGTGCCTTTATTAAAACCTAAATTGTGTTTTTAAGGGTAGATTGTAGTTACAGTTGTGATGACATTACCACAAGATTTGCAAGAATATATATAATCATCAAATTTTGGATTAAGAATCCATGTCTTCATTAAAGAAATATATATTGATCTTCATCTACATGCATCTAGAAAACACTAGAAACAATCCATTTTTACAGCAGTTGCGTTACAGAGTGGGCAAACATTCTTCCTCATCAACCAATTCTTGATGCAGCAAGCATGATACTCATGTCTGCAATCAAGAACTCCAATCTCTTCCTCTTCCTCATGACACAAATCTTCTTGGCACACAACACATATTTTAGGCACTCCATCTTTATCCTTGGCTAAAACTTTCCGACAACTCTTGGTCTTCAAGTTCTTCGCGATCATCACTTCCATGGACAGATCACCATGTCTCGGCGTGGCAACATTACTCTCTCCATGTCCATCCAGAATCAAAGTTTCTTCATGTTGAACCCATGGAGAGTTCGCTCTGTCTCTTATACTATCGTCGTTGAAACAGCAATAATAATCTCCTCCTCCAAGAGAAGAAATCCGGTGTGGATCAATGTTCCCATAATATGGATACATGACATCCCTGTACATGATCCGGTTGTAGTATTCTTGGGAGTTGAACGCAGGAGAAGAAGTTGACAGCGGGAAAACCCAGCCCATGACAATGGTGGAGAACGGCAACGCGGGGATAAGTATGCCTTGACCAAAGCTAGCCATGATCGAATTCGAATCAAATTTGTCACAGAGAGAATTTGTTAATGTTGGAGTCACACTTTGGCACTGGGTTCATATCTTTATAGGTTAGTAGGAAAAGTAAATGAAGTTTCTTAAATAATGAACCTTGGATACTTTCATAATCATAATGAAATACAGAGTAATAGCCTTGCATCCAACGAAAGGAAAGGAGGTCCACTATACTAATGGGGTGTTTTGTGCAGTCTTCTTATACTTATAAGAATTTTTTTTTCAAAAAATAAGGAGTTATTTTTTGAAAAAAATGTGCTTATAAGCCAATTATAATTTTAAGAAGATTGCGCAAAACATGGGCTAAATAGATAATTATAGAAGGTTTAGTAGCAATCGAGTTCATGCACAGACTTACCATAAAATCAAATCATAGTTATTCTTGGACCCAAGAAATAAAATCGTCCAATATTAAACAATATACATTTAAAATAATAAGTATTTATTAAGTAGAGCGATTGGGGGTTATTATTTTTATTATTTTAGAAAAATAGCAAAATGTAACAGAGAAAATATGTATGGTCGAAATTGAGATTTTGCTTTTAGTATTAGAATTTATCCTTCTATTTCCTTCTACACCGATGATAAATTAATTGGTTTATTAATTACAAATTAAGAAATGAACACATGCACATAATATATTGTATAGTACCTTTTTTTAAAATCCAAATTATGTTTTTTAGTGCCACAGTTTAATTAGCTTTGTGATGAAAAAATCGTGAAGTGTCTTTTCTTCACACCAAAACCTCCAAAACCCACTCAGCGATCGTGATGTCGCTCTACCGTTTCCTGCACCGCCGACTTTCGCCAGAATCTGCCGTCGTACGCAGCTTCTCGACCACACCCACCGTTTATTCCTCCTCCCCCTCGTCATCTCTAAGGGGCCATTCTGATTTCATCCCTCCGAGCACCTATATTGGCTCCTGGGACCGCTGCCGGAACCCCAAGGAGGCCGCCGCGAAGTTGGCACTTCTTCGCCGCGAGTACGGCCGGAAATTCAAGGAGATGCGTAAGGAGTACATTAAGGAAATGGAGATGCAGCAAATTGAGAAGTTAAGGAAGGATGAAGCCCGAAAGGAGGCATTGAGGATTGCAAACGTGGAGAGGAAAGCGGCCAAGGATGCGAAAAAGAAGGCTGAGGCAATCGAGAGGCAGGCAGCCGAACAAGAATTCAGGCAAAAGCTGGTATGTAAAGTGGTGTTCTTTCATTTCGATTCTTTCTATGATTTGCTAACTTCTGAATTTGTTTAAGGTTAATAGTGTATAGGAATTAGGGACTTTCATAGTCAGAGCACCGTTGTGCGAATCTGTTGGAAAAAAAATTCTATGCTTCAGAATTTGATATGAACCTTTAATTAAATAGCTTATGGATCTCATATGGCTCGCTTGAATTGTGAAAATTCTGGAATCCTGCAGAAATTAGTTGAAAATAACTGACTTGCTTTATGTTAAACATAGTGAGCACATAGTAATGAAACCAAGGTACAAAAAGAGAAGGGAACCTGTTGTGAATGATGTGATTGACACTGCATGTGATGCTGGTATGGTTTGATTCCAAGGGGACTTTGGGAGGAAAAGGCTCTAGAAATATTGAAAAAAATGGAGTTATTCCACAAATATGTCTTACCGATATTATGAAGATTCATTGTTTGTTAAATATTTAGATTATACAGTTAAATAGATTGTTTCTACCTTGATATATTGAGATGACTACGCCATCATTTTTTGTGTTTTCCTAATTACTTCAGACATGCTTTTCTTTGATGGGCTTTCACTAATTGCATTCTAGTATGAAGCTTTATACTCGAGGCTATGGTGTCCCTATCATGCATCTTCTGTTAGTCTTTAACTAAATATGAGAACTGATCTTTAAGATCGTATAAATGATTGACATCCTGTCTACGTTTTCCATGGAGGGACCTCCAGTTCTTCAGTTGCATAGGTTTTTGGAACATACTCATGTGTTCTTTTGCTTACTCTACAGTAGAATGAGCAAAGGGGACAACAATCAGCACTAGATTTTTTTTTTTCTGTAAAATTGATGCCTCTTATTTGTTCCTGTTAATTTCGTTTATCTCCCATGGGTTCTGAATTGATATGTGATGATATTATATGATTATTTTTAAGTTATTATGATGTTCCTTTCTTTTGATCTTTGATACCTCGGAGACTTGCCTTACTTGAAACTTAAGTTTTGATACCCTTCTTCGAGAAGAACTTGAATCAGATTCCTACATAATACTAATGAATGATCTGATATTTTCTTCTGTAAATGTGCAATCTTCTTGCTCATTCTCCAATTTATGTGTTATCTTTCTGCTATGCAGATGAAAGAAAGAGCAGAGAAGCTTGAACACTGGAGGGCGAGATGTAAGCAAATTGAGGAGAAGAAGAAAGAGAAGAATGAACTTCTGCGTAGACAAAGTTCTTTGTGGATTGATGAACCTGAAATTGTGGAAAGGACCGTGTCAGCCGTTCCAGATCCTGTTCGATTTTAAATCTTTACCCTTCAGAAATGGTAATAGAAATTCAAGCTATCCATTCTGTTGTTTCATGCTTCATAAAGCAAATGTACAATCGACAAATGTTTCCGAATATGTTTTTGAATACTGAGTGTTCCCGATTGAAGTGCTTTTACTGTTATTCTTGCCCATTTCCATTGCTTTGGTTGATCTAGATATGAGTTTTGGTACAAATAAAACCACCTGGATTGATGCCTAAGCAGTGTTCTGCCAAGTTAACATATGGAAGATCTCATAACTTGCTAGTGGGATAAGATCATCTCATGTATGGAAGTTGTAAGGCATTTAAGCTTTGTAGTGCCATGAGCGCATGCAACCTTTTGTAGAGCAGAATGCACAAGGTTTTAACTTTCACTGAACCTTCTATTATCTAGCAAAATTAGTATGAAACTTTCTATACGTAAGCACTAAATGGCATATTTGAAGTTGGGAATGAGTTAAAAAAATCCTGAAAAGTGTGCCACAAGTTGTTAAAAAGCAGGAACCAAAATGCTGTGCCAAAAGAATTGAGTAAGAGAGATGTTCTTTTTATTACTTTTCATCAAGGGTCATCTGATTCTTTCTACTAGCATTGGGGAGACATCTGTTTACTCATTTGCTGGCTCGGAACTGCTTCTATCGCACCCTGTTTCTGTATATATTGCCATTTTTCTTGGAGAAGGTATATAAAGATCAGAAGAGAGAGCTGAAAAGTGAAAATGATAGCCCAAACTCTCGCATGGCGTGATGTTCTCTCGTGGTACGCTTGCAGACCAGTGTATATGTTGATAACTCCAAGCAAAGAAACTGTTATCCCCAGCAGCCAGTGAAACATGAACCATGTACTTCTGCCTTTACTTCCCCTGCAGGTAGACAATTGTTGGTGCTTACGTCTCCAGAAAGCCAGCTTTACTGGTGGGCAATCAGAAGCAGGAGAAATATGTGCAACATATATAATGTATTTACTAACGTTTTGGGCCTGAAGATGGCAAGTATTGCTTGGAGCCACATGACAACATAAAATGCCAGTCCTATTCTCTGATGATCGTTGTTGAAGGCGTTGTCGAAATGTTGTATTGAAATTACTGCTGCCGCTGTTGCGAGGAGGACTGCCAAAACCTGCATGAGAAGTAGAGCAACCTCAGTAATAAAGTCTAGGTCTAGTTGATAACTTGGAGGACAGTTATATAGGAAACCTTGCCTGTGTAATAGCATGGATGTAAAATATGATTCGGATCCTTTTCGCCGATTGCTCTCTGCTTGACATCCTCTTTACTAGTATTGCAACAGGCATTAGAAACCCTACTGAAGTCCAGAGGAGGAATCCATGTAATTTGATCTCATATAAGAGCTTAGGATTGATCTGAAACAGAAGATGTGGTTGTTCTCAGAACAAAGTGAAACCCAAGTTCTAAAATCACTCTGTGCATTGTGAGACTTGTATCTTCTGCAGTTTTAACAGAACCACCAAAACAGATGTTGAAAGTGAAGCTCTTCTTATATTTCATTCCCAAACATGTGGTTAGCAGTAGAATCCAGACTAGTTATGCTAAATAACTGGGGTTTGAGCCCTGGGCCTAACTACCAGAATAAGTAGTACATATGCCAATGTAGAAACTTCTTACATTATACAGTTTGCCTGTCTGGACATTCTCCATTGTTGAATCACGATGAGAAGAGCAAACTGAGTCTTGAAGAATGAGCATATGCATAACCAGGCATACGATGAAGGCATGAGCAACCATCTTATGTAAAGCTGTCATTCTTCAATGTTGATGAGGAGAAAAAACAATTCTATGAAGAACAAAAGAAGCTCATCTGTGGTGGCTTCATAGTTGCAATGGAAATCCCTTTCTTTAGCCAGGCATATATACCTCTTATGATTATCTAGCTTATCATATCAGAAGAAAGTTGTATTGTACAATGCACTTTAAGTGGCCGTCCTTCTACTTTTGGATTGTTAAAGAAAAAGTTCGGGCCATATTGATATTATTATATACCCCTTTGTGCTTAACTTTGATTGAGTTTGAGCCTTGAGGGGGGGATTTTGAGCTTATTTTTTGTGGGAAGCTTTGACAGACAGGCTTTTTGGGTGTTTTCATGTTGGAAAGAATATTATACTAGTAAAAAAAGATGAATCCCATCAATGATGAAACTACACATAAAAACGTGAAAGTTTTTGTCTGATAACATGTCTGTATTCTCTGTTTTGTGAGGGGCCTCCATCCCACCTTTCTTATAGCGAGGTGGACCAATAAATTTGGAGAAATGATATAGCGCACGATCTTTTGGCGCGTGTTGCACAAAATAGGGATAAAATGATCATTTTACCCCGTTTTCGTGCATTCGTGCGCAAAAAAGGTCGTGCGCTATATCATTTCTCATAAATTTGCCTAGCCCACTCAGCCTCTTTTTGCAGATCTGATATAGCGCACGAAATCTAGCGTACAAAACGCAAGAAAAGGGGCAAAATGACAGTTTTGCTCATATGTTAAATAGGAATGCTGTGTTTAACACGAGGGTAAAATGATCATTTTGTCTCTTTTCTTGCGTTTCGTGCGTTAGATTTCGTGGGCTATATCATTTTTCCTCTTTTTGTGTTGATTTGAGAAAGAAAGGTTATGGGAAGTCTACTAATCATAGCAACCAGAAAAGTTTGAAAGGCATGGGGCCCCACATTCTGTGATGATGATATAGTCTGGAAATTGTTGTGTATCAGCATCAGCAGCCACTTATTCTTCCACTCAGAGAATTTGTTTTTGAACTTCAGATTTAATACCAAACTATCGAAATAGACAGTGATAAACTCGATAATTAAACAAAGTGATAGCTATTATGCAAATATCAATTTGCAAGTAAGTGACTCAACTTATTAGATTGAAAATTTTAAAGCTTCATGATGCATAATGATTATTAATTATACTTCTTCCTTGAGAATTATCCAGGCGGTACCAAAAATCCACACATTTGTTCCTTGGAACAGCACTCCACAGCTCCACCAACGAGTTAGAACTAGAAATTCACTTGAACATCAAAGCTCTGTTTTGAAAATCAGTACTGACAGGGTAATTTATTTTTTAATAAAATATTTGAATTAACTTATTTTCGAAGTCCCACTATAGGGTAGAGAATGAATGTTCACGAAACAAATTTATTTTGTCAAATTGTGTTGTTACATATTGTTGAGATTTCCCCGGATCTAGTACCAAAAATAACACAAAAAATGTTTGATTAATTATAGATCTGAAAAATTATAAGTAAAACAAAACAAAAATATTGCAAAAAGGAAAAAGAATTGCGTTAAGGCTCGTGGTTCGTCGCATCCTTAGATTTTGGTTAGTCCATGTTGAGCTTCGAAAACGACTGCTTTTGTAACTTTTATTAATTTTTGAGAAACTGCTGAAAACAACACACGATCACAACTTTACAACTTGAGAATCTCGGATCTCTCCTAAAATGGCAAAAAGTTGCCTAAAAAATACAGATGACAAAATGTCGCTCTGAAATCACTAAAAAACAGCCAAACAGTCTGCTGATTCAACGAAAATAGCAGGAAACCAGAAGCTCCTGAAGAACACTCGAGAGAGAATTTCGAAAGACAGATATGAAAGTTGAGAAAATGTGTTGAGTTGTCGATGTCGACCTAATTCCTGGTTTATATATCCTGGGTGAGAATGATTCTTGGCCGTCCAATTGAGATGGGTCAACGGCCATTGTTAAATATTCAATAAGTACAAGTTTCGACTGTAGGATCAGTCTTTAAGATGGATGACTGAGATTGCATCGACTCCATTATTCAATTATGGATATCAGATTAAAATTGATTAACGAACGGCCCAGATTAAAATGATCGTTCGACTTGTGCGTCTCCTGTACGCTTTCTCTATCAATCATAGGATTATAGTCATGCAGGGCGGTCAAAATTGGTCTGACTTTAAACCTAAGCTTTGCACTTCATTCATTAGATCATAAAACAAATACACGGTCCAGATTAAAATGGTTTAGTTACGCGGATCACGATTCTCAACCGTCAAATTTAAGTATCAATCAACGACCACGATTAAAATATATTAAAGAATCTCAATCATTGATCAGTATAATCAACCGTCCAAATCAAGTCACTTATCCATGGTTATTTTGGTAACTTCAAACCAACAATCTCCACCTTGAAGTTACCCAAAACTTCAAGATGAACAGTACAAGCTACAAGAGCTAGAATCCCTCATGTCTTGATAAACTATCCTACAAAAACATGTAGAATAGCCCAAGCAACTTTTGGCAATCCTGAAACTTGGCTTGGGTAACTACTTTAGCACGACAATCAGCTGCATTCAAATTTATAGACACTTTATCAAGTTTGATCACATTTTCACACAACACATCTCTTATAAAATGAAATTTAACATCAATATGCTTTGTCCTTTCATGTAATATAGGATTTCTACTAAGGTAAATGGCAGATTGACTATCACGAATTACAATAACAGGAAAATCAATTTTTTTAGCTTCCCTTATCAACCCATGTAACCACAAAGATTCATTAAAGGCATCAGAAAGAGCAATGTATTCAGCTTCAGTTGTGGACAGAGCCACCATAGGTTGGAGTTGTGATTTCCAACTCACATAGTTACCACAAAACAAGAAGAAATGACTGGAAGTAGACTTTCTGGAATCTAGATCTCCAGCAAAGTTACTGTCTACGTACCCACGGATATTCAAAGACTCGTTCCTTCTTTTATAACATAATCCTAAATCAAAAGTTCCAATAAAATACCTAGCTATCCATTTTAAAGTTATCCAATTTTTTAGGCCAAGTTTAGACATAAATCTACTTAATAAAGACACGACAAATGCCATGTCAGGCCTAGTGCTGAACATAGCATACATCAAAGAGCCAAGCAAATTAGAATAAGGTATCTTTTTCATTTTTTCAGTTTCAGAAGGTGTTGAGGGACATTGTTCTTTAAACATTTTGAAATGAGCAGCTAATGGCAAAAAAACAGACCTACAATTATGTAAAATGAATTTTTAAAGAGTTTTTGCAAATAAGAATGTTGATGTAACTTTAAAGTTCCTAAGTTTCTATTCCTAATAATTTCCATGCCTAAAATCTTTTTTGCTTTCCCAAAGTTTTTCATTTCAAATTCAGAGTTCAATGTACATTTTACTTTTTCAATTTTAAGTTTAGATTGACTTATAAAAAGCATATCATCTACGTATAGAAGTAGAAACATAGAAAAAAATAGTAGAATGCAAAAAATACAAGCAAGTATCATAGCTACACCTAGTTAATCCTAAGTTTAGCATAAACGCATCAAATCTCTTGTACCATTGTCTTGGTATCTGCTTTAAACAATATAATGATATTTTAAGTAGACAAACCAAATCAGGTTGTGCATTATCCTTAAATCTTAAGGGCTTATTCATGCCATTCAAAAAAGTAATCTTAACATCTAATTGTTCTAGTTCAAGGTCTAAACAAGCCACATATGCAAGCATTACTCTAATAGTTTTGTATTTCACAACCGAGGACAATATTTCAGTGTAATCTACTCCCTCCTTCTCAGAAAAGGCTTTTACAACTAACCTAGCCTTAAATAAACATGGATCAAAGGGCAAAGTTTCTTGTTTTACTTTATACGCCCACTTATAGCCTATACCCTTTTAATTTTTAGGCTTATTTACTAAAATCCAAGTCTAATTTTTATAAAAAGAATTAATTTCTTCACACAACAATTTTCCACTTTTCAGAATTAGCACAAGAAACAGCAAATTCATAAATTTCAGGTTCATAGTCAACAAGATTATCACCAACAGAAAATGCATAAGTAGCAGAGAAAACCTGTGAGGCTGCGTTTGGTAGCAGGTTTATGGACGGATTAAGTCGGATAACTGAGGGTTATCCAAGTTTACCAAGCGTTTGGTACACACGCACAAATAATCCTTCGACCCGATGGATTGCGTCTTGACCCGGGACAACTACATGTTTTCTCATTTTTTTTGTCCTCCGAAATTTGGCCGGTTTTCGTAACCCCGCATTTACCCACATACTATACTTACCAAAATACCCCTGTTTAACAAATAATTTACAAGAATACCAAATATAAATAAACAACAAACCCTACTTCCCCCAAACTTTGAACCAATTTTTCACGAGCAAACGGACGAAGTTTTGCAACCCTCGAATATTTTGGTCGACTTCCTCAGCGCGATGTTGAAGAACGATTATGGGAAGAAAAATCACCTCACTGCTCTGCTAATCTAGCTAGCAGTTAGCACTGATCACCGGTGAAACTAATAATTCAATTGTTCTTGCTCCTCTTTGGGTGCATTTGAGCCTGAAATCCTTGCATCTGACAGAGGTAA
>JAOWBN010183700.1:0-28921 GCA_028565015.1 Pinguicula moranensis
CCCCCCTTATCAGACCGGAGTATGCGAATAGATCGCTAAAATTGAGTTGAAATCATTGTATAGAAAGTTTGTAACACATTGGGTACCTCAGATTTAGATTTTAAGAAATAAATTCAAGTCATACGAAAAAAATCATCAATAAATAAAATGAAGTAACGAACGAAACTATGATTTGAAATAGGCGCAGGCCCCCAAACATCCGATTGAACTATTTGAAACGCACTAGTGGCACGAGTGTTAGTGCTAGGGAACAAATGTCTTGGCTCTTGGCTAAAATACAAGTCTCACATGATAAAGTAGGGGTTGTCTTAAATACTAAGGGAAACAAAATTTTAAGATAACTTAAGGATGGATGACCAAGACGTTGATGCCACAACCACATATATTCGTCCACCATCCCACGAACAAGCCCAACGATTCCCTAATGAGCTACTTCGTCTATGTAGTAGAGGCAACCTCGCTCAGTACCACGCCCAATGATCTCTCCCTTCCGGAGGTCCTGTAATAAAAATAAGGAAGGAGAAATCAGTACCATACAATTCAATTCATTAGTTACTTGACTGCCAGATAATAACTTGCACGATAAAGATGGAACTTAAAGACAAGTAGATAATTTCAAGGCAGGGGAAATAGAGATAGGGCTCACCTTGTGAACCCGATATACATCCCCATTTGCTGTCTAAACCGAGCTTTTGTGGTGTGAGACCCTGGTTAGGAGATCATCATAAGTCATTGTATTAGTGGCACCACAATCCAGAAGCCACTAAGATGCTCGTTTATCAGATGGAGCCAAAATAGCATATGCTGGAGAGATTACAAGGTCAGGTGGATCCATGGGCTCCGGATCAAAACAACCACACCAAACAAAATTGTACATTGGTGATGCTAGGGTATTTCTGTGATTTTGGACTTCTGCAGGGTGAATCTGTGAAAAAATCAGAACCTAAGGGGCTGATTCATGAATTTCCAGAAGGTTGTGGGGGAATATGACATTTTTCTGAAGTCTCAGAATGCAACTATGATTGCAGCAGAGTTTGGGATCGGTTTTTGAGATTCCATAAACCATTGAGGTCATTCGACACAGACCCAAAACTCGATGGACGGCATGCAAAAATCCCAAAAATTGAGGGACCATTCCATAAATACACAGATTAGCGAGAATGGCACGACGGTAATTCTGGAGCATCTGAGGGTATTCTGGGTAAAATATGGGCAAGACAGACTTTTCACTATTGGATAAGTGTATACCTTCGTCCCTATCGTGAGATCACGGTTTCTCACTGGACTGTGCATATCACCCATTGCTAAAACCTCCGAAGGCTATGTCGTCGGGCGACTGGTTGTCTCCCTCTAGAGCAGTCGACTCCGGCTTACCCACGGTGATGGCCACCGTGTCAGGCTTTGGATTTTTGTACAAGTCGCACTACCAATCGGGATATCCGTATTTTTTGAACCGATTTCTTGCAATTTGAGTGCCATAATTTGCTTTTGTCCACTGCCCCAATACGGGATGATGATTTTCCCCAGATTTAGGGATGTCTGACCGCGTGCGATAGAGAGGCCGGAGGGCTGGATCTCACCAGGCTAAAGGATGTGTCGTCAGGCAGTCTCTCGCTGAATGGTGGAGTAGTTACCTTCTACGGTGGGCAGGGGCTCCAATTTTAACAGGTCACATTTGATTGGATCATATTCCTATCAAATTGCAGCGAGTAATTGATACAAACGTGTTTCCTGTCGTAATTTTTGATATATTTCCATGTCTTTGGGGGCAGGTCATTGAATTTGGTTCCCGACAATCAATTTCACACCAAATACGTTGTAGGATTGTGTATACATACTCAAGGGGACCATCACCTTGTCATTGAGCATTCGCCTGAATGGTGAGATCGTATATTTGAAAGAATCAGTGTCGCTACATTAAGTCGTTGCAAGCCCCTCCCAAAAGTACTCCACTGTGGAGTATTCAACGAAGCGATTTACCAAACTTTTATCAGTATTATCAAGAATCCAGGAGTAGACACACAAATCTGTCTGCTCCCATGCAGGGTATTCATCATAGGTGGCAGGTGGAGGCTCGGGTTTTCCCGTCAGATGGCAAAGGCGACCTCGACCTCCAATGGCTACCTTCATGAGACGTGACCAGAGGATATAATTATCGTGCAGTAGTTTGTGCTGAGCACAACAGGTTGATTGCTTTCAGAATGATATGAATCTAATCAACTTGTGATTAGACCCAATAATAAAAGTTGTTTCAAACCTTAGGATGATCAAACATTTGTTGAGTCCTTAACCCTTCACCTATATATGAGGTGAGAACTAAGTCTATGTGCGTTTCGAAAAGTAAACGCCACTAAAACTCAAAACAAGGTTTAGATAAGTTGTAAAAGAAAGTTTTGAAAAAGACTAAGGATTTGATCCCAAATGTCATACAAGTTGAAACTCAAAGTGAACTACTAAACTCAAGCTACATCATAGACTTTTATAGCCAAAGTTTTCGATCATGGATGAGTAATGAAGCTTTAATAACATGTGATGGTCCAAGATCTTCAACCCTTGACCAACTAATGAGGCTAGCCTTCCTTCTTGATTCACGTACAACCTTTACCATCACTTGGAGTTCGACCAAGACCAAGCCCCTTCACATTCCACATGATTTTGACCCTATTTAATGCTCATTAAACGTCCCATGTCATGACAAGTTGTGGGCCAAATTCTTTATGGGCTTTAATTGTCGAATTGGGCTTATGTTCCACCTAGTGGACTTGCTTGAATAATCAAGTCATGGGCCGTGCCAAAGTCTTCATGTGGGCCTTCATAATCTTGAGTTTCAATTAGGTGAACAAGTTGGGCATTTTCTTTGTACCTTGAACAAGTAGCTTCGTGATGATTCCCAACGGCCCAAGCTTCATGAATTAAGGTTGCTAGACCTTTTTTGAATCATTTGAGTTGTACCCAAGTGATAGGTCCATCGGATAGTCTCACAGGCTCCATTCCCTCTTGTTTTGTCTCCTTAGCCATTGGTCTTAATGCTTGGATCTCATCAATGAATGAGGCATATTTTTTGAGAAGGGTTGTAATTTGTGTAGGTAAATCCACCGGAGAATTATTCTGGGTGGTGTTGCCCCTTGTTGTGGTTAGATCCGACATTCCTGGCAAATCTAACGAAGGTAGATTATGATTTACAGGTCGGTTGAGAGAATCTCCTACTCTAATACTATGTTAGGAATTGAATGAGCACAAAGAATGTATATTTCATTGATCAAACAGTGCACATATAGAGGAATTTAGGATTTTGTTAGATAATGGAGTTTTGCGGGATAGTGGGATAAGGATTAACGATTCATGGATCGTTATCCGCTACAGTTTTAATTTATCACAAACTCCACTACCTCTATCCACTATCTAGCAGATAAGGGACATGGAACTAAGAACAAAGAAGGAGGCTATTTATACTAAAGATTTGTCACAACCTCGATATCCTCTACTAAATGCACCATCAGAAAATGGAGTGTCACGAGGTAGCTTAGTCAAAGGCTCTTCGCCATAAAAAAATGGATTGTTGAAACTTAGGTATTGTTGATCTTAATGCTGAGATTAGGTTGTCTGAAGTATTGGACCTTCCTAGTTTCCTTTGTAATCTTTTATGATTCAGTAAACTAATCAAGACAACCAAAGTTGAGTTTGTATTCTTACCTTCAATCTTTCTTATACAGGACCAAAGAACTAGTAAAATGTTGGCAATAGGATATGAGTATAATAATATATATATTTTGGACAACAAACCTATCCATCCAACTGTTGCTTAAGCCTTTTCTATCGCCTTCGATTCATCTCTAAACTTAAATTTATCTCAATTTTATGCTTTCAATAATACGGACAATGCACCTTGTTCTGCACTTGTTCCTGATGTTAGTCTTCATACTAATTGTTGGGTTTACTTTTGGACAGATTTACTTACACAGTTAAACCTTTGTTAGTAACTTCAATACTAAAGAATTATTAGAAAAGCAATAAAGAGAACAATTTAAGGCTCGTGGTTCACCAAGAACAATGTTCTTGACTACCTCCACGTTGGAGCTCTGAATCCGGATGCACATACTTGTATTACGATGATTCTCCACAAAAATACAGTGTAAACAACTTTACAAAACAAGAACCCTCTAAAACCAACACTTCCGAACCAAGTATAGCTCTACACAAACAGTTCTGTAGAGCACAAGGTGACTACAATTCACCTACACACAATAGGATTCACAGGAACCCATAAAACACTACCGGAAGTCAGAAAACGAGTTTTCCTGAAGAGATCTTGATTGAAAGATAGAAAGCCGGAGAGAAAATTTAATAGAGAGAGAGTGAGAATAATGAATTGAATTGTCAATTTTTGAGATAAAATTTATATATCGAACCAATCTTGAATTCTGACCGTAGGATCTCTTTGATTGAACGGTCCTTCTTTTTCCTCTGTAAATATTAATTGTGTCCGTTGGATTTGTGTTTCTTTTGACGACTCAATTTTTCTATTTGGTACCGCTTGATACTGGTCATCCGATAACATTTAAGGCTGACGGTTGAGATCATTCCAAAATGTGTTTGTTGAGATCGCATGTATTCTGTTTGATCAACAGTTTATCAATGGTAAAGAACACTTTTTCAGCAAAACAGGGATCAAGTTGCCCACAGTTTCAACCATACAATTAACACAAATATCAACGATCAGGATCACACTTTCATTAAGGGTATATATGTCATTACATAATTCCACAAATAACATAATGGCAAATTGGTAATTTCATATGTCAACACTAAGACTTTGTGTAATTCTTATTTGCGGCAGAGGCGTATGTGATATGATACTTTTGTTGTAATGAAGAAATTAACATTTATACAACATGATGATAATGTAGTTCAATTTCCTTGTGATGCATTCATGCTACAAAACAACAATAGTTACCTTTTCAATCTCCACCTTGAAATTAACAATTTCCAAGCTTAACTCAAAAACAAAGACAAGTAGTAAGTTCAAGGATTTTTCTCACCCCAAATATACAATCCAAAGAGTTAGTGCATGCCAAGGAGTTTTAGACAATGCTGAAACTTTACTTGAGTCACTACCTTTGTTCCACAATAAGCAGAATTTTCCTTGGTAGGTATTTTAACCAAACACACAGATTTTTTAGATATAATATCCCTGATAAAATAAAATTTAACATCTATATGTTTAGTTCTTTCGTGAAAGACTGGATTTTTACTAAGGTATATTGTTAATTGACTATCAGAAGATACTGACACCACAAATTCACACATACCAGATTCCTTTAGTAGACCTTGTAGCCGCAAGGCTTCCTTAAAAGAATCCGCCAAAGCAATATATTCAGCCTCAGTGGTTGACGAAGCAACCACGAGCTGTAGTTTTGATTTTCAACTAATTCAATTACCGCCAAACAAAAAATAGTAACATGTAGTGGACTTTCTAGAATCCAAGTCACCCGGAAACTCACTGTCCACATATCCAATTAGGTTCAAATCAGAATTATGTTTCCTAAAACAAAGACCCAAATTAGATGTACCTATTAGGTATCTAACTGTCCATTTTAGGGCCATCCAATGTTCTATCCCTGGATTTGACATGAATCTACTCAAAAGTGATACTGCAAAAGCTATATCCAGTCTTGTACTAACCATAGAATACATTAAAGGTTCAAGAAGATTTGCATATGATATTTTATCCATTTTTTAAGTTTCACTAATTTTTTTGGGACATTGATCCTTACTAAGTTTGAAGTGAGTAGCCAAAGGAAGTGTTACAGATTTAGTCCTTCAAACAATTTTTTAAACAATTTATGCATGTAAGAGGTGTGATGCAACTTCAAAGTTCCTTTTTTTCCCTCTCTCTTAAGATCTCTATTCCTAAGATTCTTTTGGCTCCCCAAGATCCTTCATTTTAAACTCAGATTTCAGCCTATCTTTTAGCTTATTAATTTTGGTCTTGGATGAACTAATTATAAGCATGCCATCTACATACAGTAAAAAATCAACTGAAACACCTTTTGCACTTAAGAAATATGAGCATGAATCATAACTACTTCTAAAAAAATCCTAGATCATACATAAAAGAGTCAAAACTTTTATACCAATTCCTAGAAGCCTGTTTCAGTCCATACAAATATTTCTTAAGCAGACAAATACAATCAGGATTTTCCTTATCAATAAATCCTAAAGGTTTATCCATATAAATTTGTTCTTCAAATTCATCATTTAAGAAAGCAGTTTTAACATCAAACTGTTCAAGTTCTAAATTAAAACAAACCACATAAGCAAGCATTATTCTTATTCTTTTATACTTAACCACATGTGAGAATATTTCAATATAGTTTACACCTTCTCTTTGCGTGGACCCTTAGCAACTAACCTTGCCTTAAAACACATTTGAATATGCCTTCTTTAACCTTAAAAATCCACTTGCAACCCACAATTTTCTGATTTTTAGGTTTAGGGACTAATTCCCAAGTCTGATTCTTATTAAGAGAGTTCAGCTCTTCAATCATGGCAAGTTTCTAGTTTTCTGAATTTTAACAATTAATGGCAGAATAATAATCATCAGGTTCAGAATGAAATACTTGATCAACCACGTTAAAAGCAAATTCCACAAATTCAGCAAAGTTTGTAAATCTACGAGGTACCCTTCTATTTCTAATTCCCTTGTTTAGGGCAATAGTGTATGAGCTAGAGGGTTGGGACTAAACAACTTGAATTTGATCAGGAATTTCTTCAGACCCTTCAACTTGGGCAGATTTATGTGAAGGAATATTCCTGTCCAACTCCACCTTAATAGGATTTTCCCTTACCTCATTCTCAGTTGATGTCTCAACAAAATTTAAAGGCAAACAAGGAAAATCAGATTCATTAAAAATGACATCCCTGTGAATTATTATTTTTAAACCAGGAAAGCTTCTATCCCATAATTTATATCCCTTAGTGCCTTCTTAATATTTAAGGGAGACACAGTTTAGGGACTTGTGATCTACTTTTCCAGACTTGGTGTGAGCGTAAGCTTTACAGCCAAACACCCATATATGGATCAAATTTTGGTCTCTACCGGACCAAACAAATTACGGGGTTTGAAAGTCCATTGCAGATGAGGGACTACTATTTATCAAATAGGCATCCGTACTCAGTGCCTCTCCCCAAAATGGTTTTTTCAAATTAGAAGTGGTGAGTAAACATCTAACTTTATCTAACAAAGTCCTATTTATTTGTTCTGCTACACCATTCTACCGAGGGGTGTACCTAACCGTTCTATGTCTAGTGAATCCAAAATCAGAACACATAGTATCAAACAAAGAATTACAAAATTCTAACCCATTATCTGTTCTCCAGTATTTCAGTTTGAGATTAGTTTGGTTTTCTACCAGAATTTTACACTCTTTAAATTTTGTAAAAGCTTGATTTTTAGACTGAAGTAAGAACACCAAAACTTTCGTAGTGTAATCATCAATAATACACAAAAAAATACCTATTACCACCATGCGTGGGAATAGATTCAGCGCCCCACAAATCAGCATGCAAATACTCAAGTTTCTGTTTAGACATTCCTTTTGGAAATTTAAGCCTATGTTGTTTGCCTAATACACAGGATTCACATAATTCAAGATCAGATATTCCATGTTTTCCTAGACTGCCTGAAGAATGCAAAATAGTCAAACTTTTATGACTAATATAACCTAATCTCAAGTGCCACAATTTAGTGTTATCAGATGCAGATATAGTTAAGGCACAGTCATCATTAGAGTTTAAATATTTTCCTTCTAAAAAATATAGTCTATTTTTCCTTTTTGCAGACAATACAGTTCTGCCTTGTTTGAAAACATTTAAAATTCCATTTTAAGAATGAAAAGAGCAGCCAGTTTCTTCTAGTGCACCTAATGAGATTAGGCTTCTTTTTAACTCAGGTATGTACCTTACATCAAACATGCAAACTTGTCTTTTATCAGATAAATGCAAATTAATAGACTCTATACCTTCTACTGCAAATTAATAGACTCATTTTGTTCATTAAACCAGTCTTTGTGAGGATACATGTGATAAGTGCAACCTGTATCTAATACCCATTCTTCACTTTAAGCAACATCAGATACAATTTATACTGTCCAACAACTATGTTTGATTCTGTTTTCTAAGCTATTTCTCTTTTTAGCTTGAAACAATGCTTCTCAATGTGACATTGCTTGTTACAGTGGTGACAGACTCTTTGTTCTTAATACTTTTTATTTTTATCCTTGTTATTATTATTTTTCTTATAAGTCTGTTGAGCTTGTCTATTTTCAGGTAGGTTAGATTTATTGTTTTTAACAAACAGAGCATTGTTTTGACTTTTTAGGTTTCTGAGTTCTAATTTCCAAGATTTTAAGCCTGACATTATGATTTCAATCTTAGGGACTACACATGAATATTGTAATGCATTCTTAACTACCACATAATCCTCAGTTAATGAATTTAACAGAATCATTAACATACTAGCATCATCTAGCTCATATTCTGTGCCCTTTAAAATCTGATTCAATTTAGAAAACTCATCTAAATTATCATCAATGGTTTTGCTTGAACCCATTCTAAAAGAAAATAAAGATTCTTTAACAAATATCATATTTGTGGTGGTTTTCGAAGCATACACAGAGTTCATCTTATTCCACAAAGTTAGAGGGTTCTCATCCTCATCTACTTTCTTAAGAATAGAATAAGACAAATTAAGAATTATTAAATTATATGCCTCTTCCTTAACTTCCTGTTCCCTTTTCTGAATATCAGCAAGCCATTTAGTAACATCAAATATTAATGTATAATGGATCTTGTTATATGACAAAAAAGCTTTCATTCTTTTACTCCACCCATTAAAGTCCTCTTTCCCATCGAACATATTAATTTCAATCCTAGTAATAATAATTATATGATTGCTCTTATCAAATAATTCACAACAATGTTCAAAATCTAGGACTTAAGGTAAGTACTTCATGGATTAGAATGTCACACACACGATACACACACAAAAAAAAAACAATGTTGCTACCAACTTTGCTAGTTCAGCACAAAAAAACAGAGCGACAAACCCTTATACACATAGTCACAAATGAGGCGACAAGCCTTCACAGTTTTTTAAAACGATAAACACCCCCAGATGCAGTGGCCACAAATCCTAGAATAGGCTACAAGCCTTAAACAGAGCATCAAGATCTAATATCTAGAAGTGCATGCAGCAGAGTCAACTCAATGATAAAGACTCAAATATAAAAGAGAACGCTCACCACTCTAACATTTTTAGGGATGTGAGATTGACTTATTACTTAGATCTTCTACGATGAAAGGTCTGAATCTGCTGCTTCAAGGTCGTTGCTGGACTTTTTCGCTCAAGCACCTTGATTTTTTCTCAGATCTGGTCGTCCTCTCAACAAGGAGTACGATGTACTGCCCGAAGTGTCGTCATCACCGCCAACCTTGCTCTGATACCACTGTTGGTTTACTTTCGGACAGATTTACTTAAACAGTTAAACCTTTGTTAGTAACTTCAATACTAAAGAATAGTAAGAAAAGCAATAAAGAGAACAATTTAAGGCCCGTAGTTCACCAAGAATAATGTTCTTGACTATCTCCACGTTGGAGCTCCAAATCCGGATGCACACACTTGTATTACGATTATTCTCCAAAAAAAATACAGTGTAAACAACTTTACAAAACAAGAACCCTCTAAACCAACACTTCCGAACCAAGTACAGCTCTACACGAACAAATTTGTAAAGCACAAGGTGACTACAGGTCACCTACACATAGCAGTATTCACAGGAACCCTGAAAATGCCGCCAAAAGTCAAAAAATGAGGAGTTCACCTGAAGAGATCTCGATCAAAAGAGAGAAAGACGAAGATAAAATTTCGTAGAGAGAGAGAGAGAATAATGAATTGAATTGTTGATTTTCGAGATAAAAGAAGTTTATATATAAAACCAATCTTGAATTCTAACCGTAGGAACCCTTGATTGAACGAACCTTCTTCCGTGTTTCTTTTGACGACTCAGATATTCTTTTTTGGCACTGCTTGCTACTGGCCATCCGAAAACATTTGAGGCTGACGGTTCAAATAATTCCAAACTATGTTTGTTGAGATCACTTGTAGTTCGTTCGATCAATAGTTTATCAATGGTAAAGAACACTTTTTCAGCAAAACACGCATCAATTTGGGGACTTTATATAACTCCTTTAATCGGTGCACAATATTTTCTTACCTTGGTGGATGATCATAGCCGAGGGTTGTGGGTAGTTTTGATGAAGGACAAGACTAAGATTCATTCTATTATGTCTACTTTCATACAATTTACTCAAAATGATTACACTACTTATATAAAAGGTCATACAAACTGATATCGTTGCTTGTACATTCATCAGCCAGAAGCTAACTCATCACTATTGTCTCTAGTTAGCAAGACTTCATCCACATAAACCAACAAAGCTACAAAAGAAGCCTCTGGTTGATGAATGGACAAGCAAGAATCACTAGATTGCTTTAAATCATAAAGAGACTTCTCTAACTTGCAAACCTGGCATGGCTGAGACTTAGAATACCCCAGATGCACACCTCCTCTTTTAAAGTGCCATGCAAGAATGCTTTATTTATGTCCAACTGAAAGAGAGGTGGTCCATTAGCAATAGCCATGGCCAGAAATATGCGCACAATCACTACTTTTGCCACCAAGGAAAGCTATCAAAGTAGTCAACACCTTAAATTTTGATTATATGCCTTCGCAACTAACCTAGCATTATATTTTTCCAAACTGCCATTTGGTTTAGTTTCAGCTTATAGACCCACTTACAACCAATATCACTCTTGCAGACTGGTAAAGTAATTAGAACGCCAGTAATATTTTTTCTCTAGAGCATTTAGTTTTTATGGCATTGCATCTTACCAGTGTTGTTGGTCTTCAGCTTTGGCTTGGATATAGGATTGATGCTCAATAATGTGGGATAAAGTAGCCAAGAAGCAAACAGTCTGAGAACTGAGATGAGTATAATCAACATAAGGAAAAGTAAGAGGCAAAGAAGTCTATGCAGAGTCAGGTAGAATATGAGTTATGGTATGATAAAAATTACATATGAAATGTATAAGAGGTGGTGGTCTGGTAATTCACTGAATTATGCAAAGAGGGAAAACATATGAAATAGGAGAAGTAGAAGAAGTAGAAGAACTGCTATCATTAGGGACAAGAAGGGACTCATGGTAATCAGATTCAACCAAATCATGAGGATTAGGGAAAGAAAAAAAGCTTTGGTGTTGGGAGAATCTTGGCAATAGTATCTATATTAGGGGGTAGTATATCATGTAAATGAGGACCAGATATCACATAACTAGTTTCCAATAATGAAGAAGGATTAGTATATACTGAAGGACTATGGAAAAACGGAATTATATGTTCATAGAAACTACATCCCAAGAAGAAAACACTTGACCAGAATCAATGTTATACACCCAATAAAGCATTTTGTGTGGGTGAATAACCAAGAAAGGCACATTTAGTAGATCTGAAAATAAACTCGTCTTTATGAGGTTTAGTATTAGTAGCATAAAATAAACAACCAAATACTCAAAGCTAGTCATAAGCAGTGGATGTACTAGTTAGAAGTTCAATAGGTATTTTCCATCCACAATGGGCAGCCTATATGAACAACTGCTAAGATTGCTTATATCCATAATTTTATGGATAGAGAAGATGGAAAAGTAAGGCCCGAGATACTTGAAGAAGGTGTTTGTGTTTCCTCTCCACTACATTTAACTGTGGGGAATACACACAAGTGGTTTGATGAGAACAACATTTGACAAAAAATTCCAAGGAATTATGCCCCATTATAAGTTTGTATGACCTTTTATATAATAATTCGAGAGCATTTCTATACATGACAGATGCTCTTTAATTTTTCAAATAGATAGCTTGCTTAGATGCTTAGCTAAAAAAATCTTTCGGCTTTTCCAATGATTTTTTTTGGTTTTTGGTTTTTCCTATCCATAGCTTGACCAGACTTGTTTAGGCTCAGAGGGGCTACATTCATTTTGAAAAATTGCTTGGTATACCTAATCAATCAAAGCCTAAGTACAGATTTTTCCACATTTTAAAATTGCCCCAAGATGCACCTAGAATCACTTACCTCCTTTTTACTGTGTAATTCACGAGTACTGTGATGTGTGCACCCTAACATCTAGGCATAAACTACTTAAACATAACGTACAACAAGCTATAGATCAAATCAACCGAAAGAAGTAGATCATAGCCAAAACCTAATAACGGAAGGGAAATAGTGCAATAGTTCAAATGGGAAAATAAGGAAAGTAGCAAACAAACCAACAACAGAAACTAGCAGGTAAAGTCAAAGTTATGAAACCATCACCAAACTTAAGGCAACACTGCCCTCAGTGGAGATAAAAGGCAAATGAGTTAAAAGGATTACTCCACTGAGGCAGACCGATGGTTCTTTAGGATGAGATTGAGTTGGATCCCACGAGGTCATATGTGCGTGCTCCTTCATGATCATCATCATCTGCATCATCAGAATCTACGACCTACTCTCAAGATGGTGCTGGCATAGTAAACATTAGGGCTAACAGCATCAGGCTCACATGATACTGAATTTCCTTCACAGTAGACATCAGGACAATGTTAGTGTGGAGTGCTGCAACACAGCTATAGGCATGTTCCATGAACGACTGCCGCTGTGCTACAGTTGGTCCTATTGTGTGCAGCAGTTTTGGACTGGATACCTGCATAGGTAGAGGTGGGGTTACAAATTTACCTTTCTCTGCAGTCTTGGGAAGGCGAGATGGCATGTCCTCGGTCTTGATCTTAATTCTCTTAGAGTATGCCCCCATCTTGTTGATGAGCGTTGGCTCTATGTCCGAGGCTGAGGATTGTAGTTTCTCGCCAGATGCCAGGTCTACGCTAGCCATCAAAAAGAGGACCGTGATCAATGAAGGAAAGTGCAGCAAACTGGACCTCTTGTATAGCGAGGCGACGCTTTCCATATATTCTTGTAGATCACCTTGCCCACATCAATGTTGCATCCAATCTCAATTGCGTAGATCAACATTAGCCTCTTTATCTTGATACTTACAGTGTGTATTGTAGCCGTCATCTGGGTGCAGACAAACAATTGCCACGTGATTACACTTGAATGGCAGTCATCTTTATTTGTTCCTAGTTAAATAGGTCTCGGGCCAATTGACATTTTCCAAGTCAGGCCCGATGCACATAACAGTTCCTCCATTGATTTGTGAAAATTCGTCCTCGGCTAGGTTGATGAGATTGTACATCACATTAATTTTAGTGGGACTGAAGGGCTCTAGGCAGCCTCTCACATAGACTTTTCCATCTTGCATCATACCCATATGCGCATAAAACACCCAAACTAGATTAAGTGAATACCCCTCGGTGTACACAAAATTTGTATCCAATATTTATCCTTAACTGCCTCGTGATACCAGGTATAGTTTCAGATGCAAAATCTCGCTCCTTAATTACTTCCAATACCTCCATAGTAGCAAAGAACTCCTTTGCCCTGGAACAGGTTATCAGTGCATGCGCCCCAGAAAGATGACTAGCAAACTGTGTCAGTGACCGGAACTGGAAGGACCGGCATTAGACTTTTCAATTTTTTTGGCAGATTTTCTAAATCTAGAGTTTGACAAGTGAATGGGAGTTGAGTTGTGAGAATCGATCGGGAGAATTTTGACTTAAATAGCCAAGTGCAATTGGGCTAAAAATTTTGTAATCGCAGTAGTTATGGGCCAAAATCTAAGATTAAATGTTTGTAGTTAATGGATCATTTTTTGTAACTGTAGCATGATTAGTCATAATCCAAATTTTTTGGTGTCATGGGCTGTAACGGTTGTTTTAGGCAGTTTTTTGCTGGAGCTAATGGTGGCCCATCAGTAGGTAATCCAGCGATTGTATTTGATTATTCACTTATTTCATTTGAATCTCCTGCAACAAATCAAGCACTTGATTTAGGGGATAGTTTCCAACGGTTTTATGCAGACAGTAGTTATTACGACAATATCATGTCACTTATCTACGTAAGAAAATTCTAATATCTAATCCCCAATAGACATATAACCTTCTCCCCAAATTTAAAGTTTGAAGCTAATTACTAAGTCAAGTTTTCACCGCAATAGATAAAGGAGTTAGAGATACATCCATGGTCGGATCAAAAAGGATTTTAAGTTGCCTCCCAAGAAGTTGTCTTTTAATGCCACTAGCGTGACATCAGGTGCTTTAAGCCTTTGGACAATTTGTGGCCTTGTTGTTGACAGTGCCACAATTAAGATATGATTTTAGTCTTTATTGTCATTCACTTTGAATATTCCTTTGTATGGATGAGTAATCACAATTGCTCCATAAGGAAATACTTGAGTGATCTCGAATGGTCCGGATCATTTAGTCTTTAGCTTCCTTCAGAAAAATTTGAGCCTTAAATTGAACAATAATATATTTTGCACTGGATAAAAATTCCTTTTGGAAATATGCTTGTCATGCCAGGCTTTTGTCTATCCTTATAATCTTAGCGTTCCCGTATGCATCATTTCGTAGTTCATCAAGTTCATTCAACTGGATGACCCTCTTGTCTCCCACGGCTTGCATATTAAAATTTAATTTCCACGTGGCCCAACATGCTTTGTGCTCGAGCTCCACAAGAAGATGACAGGCTTTTCCAAATACCAATCAATATGGGGACATACCAATTGGGGTCCTGTATGCGGTCTTGTAAGCCCAAAGTGCATCATCCAGCTTGCTTTCCCAATCCTTCCTTGATGAGTTCGCTGTCTTTTTCAGAATATTCTTGATTTCTCTGTTTGATATCTTCGCCTGACCATTTATTTGTGGACGATATGCTAAGGCAGTGCGATGGCGAATTCCATACTTGGTTAACAAGGCTTCAAATGGTTTGTTGCAAAAGTGCAACCCACCATAACTAACAATGCATCATGGAGTACCAAACCTTGTAAAAATATGCTTATGTAACAATTTCAATACCACATCAGCATCATTTGTTGGGGAAGTAATTGCTTCAATCAATTTCGAGACATAATCCACAACTACCAGAATATATCATTGATCGAAGGAAGGTGGAAATGGCCTCATGATGTCAAGTCCCAAAACATCAAAGAGCTCAACTTCCATGATGGGTTGGAGAGGCATCTCATTTCTCTTTGAAATTTGTCCAATTATTTGATATCGGTCACATGACCTTACAAAGGATGGAGCATCCTTAAATAAAGTTGTCCAATAAAAAACACTTTGCAAAAACTGTGCCACTATACGATTTCCTCCCAAATGTTCTCCGCATGCAAGTGTGTGGTAGTCAGTTAAGATTGAAGGCATTTCTTCCTCTGGAACGCATCGCCAAATGACTTGATCAGAGCAAAAATTATACAATATGGGCTTGTCTTTGGAGAAAATATTTCACTTGAGAGAAGAATCATTTCTTTTGTTGTGACGATAATTTTGGAGGAGTTATCTTGCACGCAATATAGTTTACAAAAACATCATACCATGGCTTGTTTCTTGCTTGTACGACTAGTAATTATTCATACGGGGAGTGATCATTGTTAGGTAGTTTGTCAATTCTAGTTGTATTCTAGTCCTCTAACTGGGAAAAATGATCAGTTACTAGATTTTCATTGCCCTTTTTTCTTTAATTTCTACATCAAACTCTTGAAACAATAGGACCCAATGTATTAGGTGAGGTTTTGCTACCTTTTTCACCATAAGGTATTTGATGGCTAAGTGATTAATGTCAACTACAACTTTGTTTCCAAGGACATAAGGCCTAAATTCGTTGACTACGAAGAATATTATGAAGAGCTCCTTCTTCGTGGTGGCATAATTCAGCTCAGGTGCATTCATAGTCCTGCATGCAGAATAGATGGTATGGATTACCTTATCCTTTCTTTGTCCAAGCACGACTCCTACAGCATAGTCACTTGCGCCACACATGATTTCAAAGTGCTTATCCCAATCTGGTGCATTAATGATAGGGGCGGTTGTCAGTTTTTTCTTCAAGACTTGGAAAGCTTCCATGCACTTTTCATAAAATTCAAATGAGGCGGCCTTCTCATGAAGTTTACATAGTGTCCTCGTGGTATGTGAAAAATCCATAATAAATCTTCTAGAAAATCCAGTGTGGCCTAAAAAATGCCTTACTCCTTTCACAAATGAAGGTGGTTTTAGTGTTGCTATCACCTCATTTTTTTCCCTATCAACTTCTATCCCAAAACTTGACACCTTGTATCCTAAAAAAATTTTCTTCTGGCTTTATTCAAAATTCTGTAGTACATACAGATTCTCCAGCTAGTCACTATCCTTTTTTATATTAACTTATTCTTTTCATTTGCCTCGACAGTCATACCTCCTTTCTTGGGACACATTGCACTGGGCTGACCCAACTGGTGTCAGAAATGGGGTACACAACACCTGCATCTAACCATTTCATAATTTCTTTCTTGACAACTTCCTTCATAATTGGATTTTACTGGCATTGCGTAGCCACATACAGTTTACTCCCTTCTTTCAATAGTGTTCCGTGCATGCAAATAGATGGGCTAATGCCTTTGATGTCTGCTAGAATCCATCCTATAGCACACTTATGTTCTTTGAGCACTCTCAATAAATTGTCTTCTTCCTACTAGGATAGGTCACTTGAGATAATCACGAGTAGTGTGTTGTCCTTGACCACGAATGCATATTTTAAATGTGTGGGCAATGGTTTCAACTCCAAAATAGGTGGTTGTTCAACAGGACTCACATTAGGCGCTGGTCCTTCTCCCAATTCTTTGAGATGAATTCTGCTCTGTGCTTCATTGGCCTCCAGCCAATTTGCATATGCTTCAACTCCTGTCTCCTCTAAAGTGACAGGGTTGCTGCTTACCAAACAGTTTTCTAGCTAATCGCTTTGATATTCATACCCAAAAAGAGGCACAAACTCTTTATTGGCTATGCTTGAACAGTTCTCATTGTATTCTGGGTGTTTCAATGCCTGGAAAACATGAAATTTTACTTCATCCCCTTAAACTCATAGTACTAGTTCTCCTCTTCAAACATCGATCAAAGCATCTCTAGTAGCTAGGAATGGTCTCCCCAAAATAATAGCGATATCACGGTCCTTCTCCATGTCCAGAATGATGAAATCGGGTGGAAAGATAAATTTGTACACCTTGACAAGGACATCCTCAATCATTCTTCTACGGTCCTAAATAGATCGATCAACCAGATGCAACGAAATGGTTGTAGAGCGCGCTTCTCCTAATCCAAGTTTCTAAAAAATAGACATTGGAATCAAATTAATACTTGCTCCTAAATCACACAATACTCTATCAAAGTGTGGAATTTCCTATGCAACGAGGAGTAGTGAAACTCACTGGAACTTTCAATTTGGGTGGCAATTTTTCTGGAGAATTGCACTGCATTCTTCTGTTGAAGCTATCATAGTCTTCAAATTTTCTCTTGTTTGATAGGATGTCCTTCATGAACTTGACATAATAAGACACATGTTCCAAAGTTTTTGTAAAAGGAATATTAATATGCAGCTTCTTGAAGACATCTAGAAATTTTTGAAACTGCTTGTCCAGTTTGCTCAGCTTCCATCTTTGTGGGAATGACACGGGTGGCATTTGCTCCTCCTTTTGTGGAGGCACATGCCCTTCAGGAGTTAATTCCATCTTTTTTTGTCAGTGGGAACATGTTTATGGGTATCCTCAAATTCTTTCCCATTTCTTAGAGTTATAGCTTGGCAGTATTCCTTTGGATTCACATCCATAGTGTTTGGCAGGTCCCCTTGTTGTCTTTCTTATATTTGTTTTGCCAGTTGTCCCACTTGTGCTTCCAGATTTCTCATGGCTACCGTTTGTGCTTTGAAATTTTCTCTAGTTTCCTACAGGAAATCGTTTCAAGTCGTGGCTAGTTATGCCATCAAGTCTTGATTGTTTTTAGCGGCTAATGCCAACTGAGTGATCAAGTCCTCACTTGAAAAATGTTGGAGTGGCCCTTGAGCGGTCTCACCATCTATTGTTGAGGTTGGAAAGGTTTCTTGGTTGGAGGGTTTAGGACATACTGATTATTGCTCTAGTAAGAGTTGTGATGATCATTTGGCTTGAAATTGGTGTGCTCAAAATTGTTGGGATATCTTTGTTGATTCCCCATATAATTGAGTTGCTCCATAGGGACATTATCTATTGAAGTTTCTTCCTGACATTGCTCTCGAGGATGAGCTCCCCCACAGATTTCACAAGATAGTTACTGCACCACCATCTCTGGCCTTGGAGTTATGCCTTGACTCATAAATATTTCAAACCTTGGACATCTGTAACAATTCTGGTCATGGCTTGAAACAGAGTGTAAGCCTCATTATAAGACTTCTTCATAAAGTACCATTTGTTGCATCATCTTTCTCTCTTCTTGTTATGCTTTCAAGGCCATTGTAGAAAGCCTGAATCTGCCTCCAATGCGGTAAACCATGATTTGACCAGGTCCTTATAAGGTCTTTGTATCATTCTCATGCATCATATATAGATTTCATATCACGTTTCCTGAAAGATGTGATTTCACTTAAGTTTCAAGCAATCGCTAAAGGTTGAAAGAATCGTATCAAAAACAACTTCCTTAAATCATCCCAGGTGCGAATGGAACAAGGCAGTAATGATTGCAGCCACATTTTGGCTTTATTTTAAAGTGAGAATGGAAAGAACCTATGATCGGTAGCCTATTTGGTGACACCTGCATACTTCAGAGTGTCACATATTTCCACGAATGCACGTACATGCGAGTTTGGGTCTTCCGTTGATGACCCACCATATGTAAAATGTTGTTGTAGAAATTGAATATTGGTTGTCTTCAACTCAAAGTTATTTTCTTGGATGGATGAAGCTTCTTCTTCAGCCTGAGGAAGGGCAAAGTCCCCTATGTAAACACCATCTTCATTTGGCTACCCCGCCATCTAAAAGCATTGCCATTCATTTCTCTACGTTGTCTTCTTTCCTGTCGTTGGGATCTTCTTTCGGCTTTAAAACTAGTTCAATTTCAGGATCTACCATTATTGAAGAACTCTCGCCTTCAAAAGGGTTCACACGATACCTTCACGGTAACACAAATGTACAAGAAGTAAAATACACAAAACAAGAAATTCAATATAGCTAAAAAAAACTCACATAGTATTGATATTGTCAAAACTAACAATCCCCGACAATGATGCCAAAAATGCATTTATTATTTTCTTACAAATGCATAAATCGAACAAGTAATAAAGTGATGGAAAGATTGTTGTACCACGAGGATTGTAATTGACAAGTACAAAAATGAGTAAGTTTTATGCAATTTGGACAAATGACTTCAGACTTCATAATTGTTTAATAGTCTACGCGTTAAACATATTAAATGCAATAAAGAAGGGTACTGTTTTTGGTGTTATCAAGGGTTCACAAGCATAAGATAAGAAAGCTCTTGGTTGTAGATATCTAGGGGTAATGACTTCACCACTTGATGCTCTAGGGACATTATGTTGTCTACCAGATTGTCATAGATGCAAATCTCTCTCGAGTATAAGCATCCTTCTTACGATATATAAGCATATACCTCTCGAATGTCACAATTGAATACATCAAAGGTTTAATGTAGAAAATCCATACACGGTAGCAATAACCTCATAGACCTTCTCATGCTATAGTGATTATAGTTTGTTTTACCATGTCTAGCATAGTTTGTGTCTCTCGGCCTCCCACCATGATTAATAAACTTACAAATGTTGCCCAGACACAAGCAAGTTAAGATGAAATAACGACAAAACAAAACAACCTCATTAACATTTTAACATACTAAACATTCAACATTTCTCTAGAGGTCATCAAGGGCTACATCACGCCATGTTCAAAGCCTGGAATTCACCAATGCATATAACTAAGAAGTTCATAGTTAAAATAAACAGTGATAAACTCCAAGAACTCCCTTAGAAAGGTTGTTCTCGAACGAGAGCTTCCAAATCCTTGATCCATGAACAAGAACCAAGAAGATGAAACACGATGTGACTTCTTGTCACCGAAATGTCTTATACCGCGATGGGTAGCTTCCATCAGAAGCTTGGAACCAAAACGAGGGATAAAATGGTCCACATACAATGTTTGGTGCACTTAGGGTTTGGCATTCACCCGCCATACAAACTTGTGGTATCTAGGCTGGAGTTGCGACTGATAGCTTTGGGGACTCCATGTTTAAAGTCTTTGTCCTTTATCTCTTCATTTGTGCACAATATTATCAAAGCTCAAGAAATGGACATAAAACGTACTTTATTCCCATGAAGATAAGCAAGTTTAAGACATAATTATCAACATTAAGTTGTTACGAAACCAACTTATCGGCCCCCAGGTCTAAGACCCCACTTCTTAAGGTGGTACCTTGTGTACCTATATAAGTAATAGCAGATTGTAACACAAAGGAACAACCAATCAATGACATGAAAATACACTAAACTAAGTAATTATTTAAACTTGTAATCATAACCTTGTTGCACCCTAGCCCTGTCCTTCGGCACATAGCATCCCTCAACACCCTAGCATCTGTAGTTGATCTTTTCCATCCAGTAAGCATGTAGACAAATTTTCATTGTAGGTCACAAACTCCAAGTACATTAGTTGTCAACTTTCCTTTCGTGATCCAATAGCGCAGGTGATCTTAAGTAGGTAGCAGATAATTTTTAAGAGGGATTAAACAAAGATAGCGTAATCACCAGATTTTTAGGCATATTGGATTTTGGACCTAATATGTTAACATTAACGGTTTGAGGGAATTGAGTCCATTAACCTAGGAATGAACACACGGGGTACGCAACGCGTTGTGACGGTGGATTACTGAATAAATCAATCGTTTTATCAAGCAGTGATTGATCTACCAAAACGTACCCATATAATTTACACCCAATACAAGTGCCCCATAAATAAAGAAATCGACGGACACTCTTTCTTAGGACATGCAATTTGGGCGTCAAAGATATAGTCCAAAGACATGGTGGTCTGCGTAACCCTCCATAGTCCCTCTTAAATGTGTTTGATGTAATTATGACTCATTGTAAAAAATCTAAACTAATTTTTTTTAAAAAAGTGAGGTTATAATTAATTATCTTTATACAAATTTTTTTATAAAAATAACCTACATTCATAATTATTATAACAGTAGCCCACCATAAAATTACTGCTGGCCGAGTCTGAAATACTCTGCTTCCTTTGGTACGAGGAAGAAATAACATAACTCTCTATTCCTTTTTTTGGAAGAATTTTGCATCAACTTTTAAAGCTATATTTTTACTAATGTTAAGTCCAAAGTTGTTTCAGCGCACCGTGGGTCGTGGTCGTAGTTGCCAGAAAAGTCAAATAAGTAATCTAATGCGAAAAAAATAATATCTAGCAAAAAGTTGGCAATAGAGTTGGTATTTTGCCCCTATTTTGCGCAGCCTTCTTAAAATTATAACTCAATTATAAGCACCTTTTTTCAAAAAATAACTCTTTATTTTTTCAAAAAAAATTATTATAATCTAATTATAAAATAAGAGGGTCTGCTCAAAACACCCCCTTTGTGTTGCCGTTGGTAATGTTGGCATGGCAATGTGTGATCGATCAACTCTAATCCTAGATTTGTTGGCGGCATCAGATCAAATATTTCAATTTTTTTTTATCTATTTTTCATGATATTTCATTTGTAATCCTTCAAAGTGTTCGGACCGACCTACTCTGCTGCATCAATAGTAGTTGAATGGTGTAGGGTATCCTGCATTCCCACAAAAGTCAAAAAGCTCGATATCGACATCTCTCCCATGGGCTTAATTACACAATCTATATTTTGGACAGCCATGTGAAATTGTCCCCTACCTAAAAAAATATGCAGCATGAGGAGGGTATCAATGCAGATGGAGGCACAAATTTATGTGGCAAATATTCACTTTTGAACTCAACCACTAATTAAAACTCATCGATCCCACATTAAGTGTTAGAATATATCCCACACAAGTTATGTATAATAATATTAATTAATTTATAAGAGATCGTGAGCTATATTCTAACACAAGCAATGCACAATTCATGTTCGATATTATCTTAGAATTTGCAATTTACGTAAGCGATCTAGTTACAAAACATTTTGTGAATTATGGATTTACCAATTACGACACCTTGCAATTTATTTCTAAGTTTTGGATTCATATTTTTTGTTGTGGTGGTTGTTGACAAGATATGTTTTGGAATGTGACGTTTGGTAAATGGAGTCCCTCGCGGCTCATCTAGAATTTGCATTTGTTTTTCTGCTTGTCACTTACCTGGGTCCATGGCTTTAATAAGCCATAACAAAGCATGGTCCTTTGACGAGTTATGCGATCCTGCTTTTTGCAACAAACTCATCCCGTCATCCGAAGAAGTAATCAGAATCAGTATCACACAAAATAAAGCACCAAAGTTGTCGATGAATCGACTGGACTCTCAGGGCATGCCTAGAGGTCTAATATTCGAACGCTACTGGCAACGCAAGTCTTGGGGTCACGTCCTCGGGTTATACCCGCAAATTAACCGGTCCATGACTGGAGGGCACTGGACCATGGCCTCGGGGACTTAGTCGGACGATCACCTGCGGTAGGCCCGGATACCCCGGTTACCAAAAATAAAAGTATCACACAAAATAAAACCCCACCACAAATACACAAGAATCGAAATCAAGTGCACCACTAAGGAACTCTAAAGACAATGCACTCCACGTGAGAATGTAACTTTAATTATGACAAACATTTTAATTGCTTATCTCATTGTTATTATTATCACAAGCCAGCCAATGGGAAGATGGAAAGATATAACAAGGGTTGATATTGTGGTGCAAGATAGTATATCTATCCATCCAACATATGTTCATGTATATTATATATTACCAATCCTTGTTGGGTGTAGTGGTAGGCAAGTAGACCGACCGAAATGGATCACCCATGTTCGACCACCCTTTTGTACAGCCCTGATCCGATCCTTTAGCGGATTAGGCCTTTTTTGTTTATAAACCAAATTTCATATATAAGGATAAAAAACAAAGTTTATGTATAGCTTCCGACCCCATCATCTTAGCCAAAAATTATTTATTGCTAGGTGTTAATATATGTCTGTGAAATTATAATTCTAGACATTGTATTGTGCAATTACATATGTGTCCTTAATGAAACTTAAATCTGGGCCGTTAGTTGGATAATGTGATCATGCGGTTGTGATTCGTTTGAACTGAATCCGTGCCTATGTGTTTGGAGAATTTATAGCCATTGATAAGATTTGATCCTATGGTCTGCATGTATTCTAAAGAAACACAACAATGTTTGATCTAGACCGTTGGTTGCAAATAAGATCTGATGGCTTATGTTTACTTGATATGTGTGAATTGATCTCAGCCGTTCTAAAAAGAAGAGATCTAACGGTCTGTTTTTGTTACTTATGGAGAAGGAATGTGAATCGTTTGATCAATCACCTTTGACGGACAGGATTGTAAGTTGGACACATATATATTGCTTTTGTCGACGTAGAAAGATGACTTTTACAATTCTGACTCTCTCTCTTCCTTGAAAACTGCTCGAGACTCTCTCTTTGTTTTGTGCTGTTCCTATAGGCGAACTCCTGGTTTTCCATCTTTCGGCGACTGTTTCAGGCTACTTTTAGTGCTGATTTGGTGTAGGTGATAGTGAGTCACCTTCTTGTTGACGAATCTGAGTTTTTCAGATTGTTTTAGTTGCGGAAGTGTTGGTATTTGCTTTGAGTTCGTTGCTGTATCTTTGTAAAAGTTGTACTGTTTCTATTGATCTGTTTAATACAAGTGGAGAGCCATCCGGATTCGGAGCTCTAACGTGGATGTAGTCAAGAACCGAGTTCATGGTGAACCACGGGACTTAAAATCGATCTTCTTACAATTTTTGAACTTTTAAGAAGTTACTAATAGTTTGTTTGATGTTGTAAGAAAAGTGGACTCGAAAATTATAACACTTATGAATACAGAGAGCATATATCTTAACTAGTCGTGCTATCAATCACCAAAACTTCATCTGTAAAGTGTGTTCAAAGACTAAATTCAAAGTGAATCAAAATCAACCCATCTCCAATAATGCTTTTTGCAAGAAACCGCGCCATATGCCATTACCCTATCATCCAAATTTCCATATTAGTCGACTGAACAGGAACTAATATTACGTTACCTCCAACAGAAAATTCCATCCAATTAAACGCCCGACGCCTTCCACTTCCAGTCAGCTGGTAAATGATAGAGAGTCGGCCATTCAGGAGTCTCTTCTATGGCGGTTAGAGCTTGCAAAAGCTAGAGAACTTGTTATATTGGAAGGACCAAAGGAGCAGTTGTTCGAGCTGAAGAGAAGGCCAGGGTTGCGGTCCTTGCGGAGGCTAGGCAAAAAATCAAGTTCAAACCCTAAGTAAGAGTGTAAGACCACCGTGGCACCGTAAGTCCGTAAGTAAGTCATATAAATGGTGTGGGGCGGGTTTACCCGTAAGTTAAATTTTCAAACCCACGGCCGTACCGTTAATTTAACGGTGCGGGCTAACCCGCCTCGTTTGCTCCATATCGCTGGCACCGCCCATTTGAGACGGCCAAAAGCCTTTTTTTAATGGGCTAAATGGGTCGGACACGTTTAGCCTGACCCGTTTGTCGACCTCTAATTTAGGACTACTTGAGATATTACTTGTTGGAGATGTCGATTCCATAACTTATAATGAAGTATTGTCACGAGAAGATTATGAGGAATGGCTTAAGGACATAAAATCCAAATAGCAATCTATGAAAGACAGCATGTGTGGGACCTGGTTGACTTGCCTGACGGAATAAAATCTGTAAAAAAAAACAAATGGGTAGGGCTGGTAAAAAATACCGATCGGTATTCGGTTACCATACCGAATAATTAATTAAGATCGATTATTCGGTATTTCGGTTTGATATCGATATGGAAATGTTATACCAATTTTTAATTGGTACGGTATCGTTGTTACCATTTAGTGCTTATTCGATATTCGGTATTTGGTGCTTATTCGGTAATACCGATCGATATTCGATAAAATAGGCCAAATTTAAAAAAATTAAAAAATAAAATAAAAAATAAAAAATTAATGATTCGGTATTCTGTATACCGAATACCAAAAATACCAAATTTTTTTGGTATTTCGATTCAGTTTCGATTCAATTTTTCAAATACCAAATTTTTTTGGTTTGGTTCGGTATTACCGATTACGGATCGGTAATACCAAATAAGCAGCCCTACAAATGGGTCTTCAAAAGGAAGACTGATATGGAAGGCAACCTCACTGTGTAGAAGGACCGTCTGGTGGTAAAAGGATTTACTCAAGTTGAGGGGATCGACTATGAGGATACATTTGCACCAGTGACCAAGTTTCAGTCTATTCGAATCCTTTTAGCTATTGCTGCATTTCATGATTATGAAATTTGGCAGATGGATGTCAAAACCACATTCTTGAACGTGGTTGTAGAAGAGGATGTGTACATGGTACAGTCTGGGTTTTGTCAATCCTAAAAGAGTTGAATATGCAAGCTTAATAGGTTCATTTATAGAATAAAACAAGCATCTCGGACTTGGAACATGAGGTTCAATGACGAGGTCAAGAATATGGGATTCATTAGAAGCCAAAAGAACCTTGTGTATACAAGAAATTGAGCGGGAGCTCAATAAAATTTTTGGTGTTATATGTCGATGATGTACTTTTGATTGAGAATGATATTCATATGCTTGAACATGTCAAGATCTCATTGAGTAATGTGTTCTCAATGAAAGACTTGGGCGATGCTAGCTATATATTGGGTATTCGGATCTATCGAGATAGATCAAAGAGACTCATAGGTTTGAGTCAGAGTACATACATAGGAAAGGTGTTGGAGAGATTCAACATGTAGGACTCCAAGAGAGGTTTCCTGCCTATGATACATGGTATCTCTCTCAATATGTCTCAGTGTCCTAGGACACGTGAGCTGAGAGAGAAGGTGAGCATAATACCCTACGCATCGGCGGTTGGGTCAATTATGTATGCCATGTTATGTACGCGCCCTGATGTGTGTCATGCTTTGAGCATAACAAGAATATGTCAACAGGATCCCAGGGAGGATCATTGGACAGTGGTCATGAATATCCTTAAGTACTTGAGAAGGACTAAGGATTTGATTTTGGTCTATGGTGGTGAGGAACATTTCACAGTTACTGGGTACTGTGCTGCTAGCTTCCAAACCAACCGGGATGACTCAAAATTACAAACAAATTATGTATATGCTTCTTGGTGATGTCGTATGTTGGATGAGTTCCAAATAGGATAATACGATTGATTCCACCGTTGAAGCTAAATAGATATACATGTTTTTGCTTGCATGACTTGCAAAATGGGGATATGGATACAAGAGGTCGTTGATGAGCTTGGTGTTTTTCAAGCATTATGCATATCCAACGACAGTATCACGTTATTCGGTAGTTTATTGAAAATAAAGACATCAAACTGTGTAAAGTAGGTCCGGACAGCAACACACCTGATCCGCCAACAGAACCATTTCCTCTGGCACAACATGAGAGTCATGTTGGTGCTATGATTTATGAGAAATTGGCTTTCGGGCTTTGTATATGAACGATAGAGTTTGGTACGTGGTACCTGTTTAGCTCTAGTTCAAGTAGGATATTGTTAGGTATGTGACCTAGAACATTGGGCTCTTGTTCGTTTCATGTATACTGGATTACTAAAATCATTTTGTTCCTTGAGTTTTAGATATTTATATTATGGATCATTTCAGTAGTGGGCTCAAATTGTGAAACTCCATAATTTTATCAAACTCTAAATCAGTCCCTAGTCTTACAAGTCATTAGCAAGGGAACAACTAGATGACTAAATTGACTAGCATGTGGATTAATGCGTGATCATGTTTCACAGATCATTGATACGAGGTATCTGTTTAATCACATGAAATATGAGTGTACTAGGTACATGAATATTTGAACTTGACCTATTTGACTTGCTGGATGGATTGTGTTTGTGTCATCAGCAATGTCATATAGTATTAATTCAGTTATCTGAGATATTCATAATTCTGGATAATGAATGTATATCACGTGGGGTTATCTAACGCCTTTCGTAACTGAGAGGTTATAACGGTAAGCTACCCGAATATACACAATTTATGCTGGAATGTATGAATATCAAAATGATACTTTTGTCCGTCTCATATCAGGTATGACATTATTAATATCTCTGGGCCCCTTGATGCACAAATAATTATTATGCCGACAAATGTGATTATGTGATAATCGCATATTAACGATTATTTACTGATATATCAACAAAGTGATTCATAGTCAAGTATGACACATTCCTACGCTTGATATGAATCATTGGTATTAAGTGACTAAAGAATTAATACTAAATGGGATTTATAGGATCACGATTTATCTATATTTAATTGGATCATAATGCATTGCTAGATACCGCTTATGGTAGTACCGATTCTGATATAGATCCTATCAGGTCGCTCTATCTGGTGAATTGAAGAAAATAATTAATTATGTGAGACATATTTGACAAATTTCACGTATAAGATTCATTTGGGTTTCGGTGGGACCCGAATCCAATTTAATTGCACTTTAATTAAAATTAGATTTAATGTGATTAAATCTAATTGGACCTTGAATTTTATTTTGAGCCCAAAGTGTTTAAATTGCAATTTGGGCCGTGGCCAAAATTAATAAGAATTAACTCAATTGGGCCGAAGCCCAATTGACATTAAGAGATAAAATCTCTTATGCGGTCGGATATGAAAAAGAGAGAGATCGAGACTTCCGTAATCACCTTCTCTTCTCATCGCGTTTTCGCGTTTTTGACCGAACGATGAGCACGATTCCCGTCGCCACCAATTTCGTCGGAAAGTGAGTCTAGCAGCTCCTTCTCTTCATCAGGGAGTACTCCGGGTAGAGGTCTTCTATTTGGGGACTTCGTGGTTCACGTTTTCCACCGATTTTCGATTGGGTTCTTTGGATCTTCCGGCGTTTTCGTCGACGTCGGCGACCAAAAAGGTTAGTATGGCTTCTCTCACCATCTATTACACGAATTAGAACATGTTTTAGGTCCGATTTCATGTTTGGTTCGACCATCACCAATGTCACCGACTACTGAGGATCTTGAGGTACCTATTTCTCCTTCACCTATTGTTGAGGATACATCTGTTGTCATAACTAACCCTGCAGACATTGATGCAAGACAATATGTATTGCCCCCACGACATAATCGTGGGGTTCCTGCCAAACGATATGAGCCCGAACATATACCTCACTGTTCCACATATCCCATGGCTGATCTGGCTAGGGGGAGTTTGACTCATTCTGCTCGAGGATATATGACAGCAGTTTATTCTGATAAAATACCGAGAACTGTACGTGAAGCACAGGATCAGGAGGAATGGAGAAACACCATGGAAGTTGAGATGGCCGCCCTTGAGAAAAATGAAACTTGGATCAAAAGCACAATACCTAACGGCAAACGTCCTGTAGGATGTCGTTGGGTGTTTACTATAAAACGAAAGGCAGATGGTACGATTGAGAGATACAAAGCTCGGTTGGTTGCAAAAGGCTACACTCAGACATATGGTATTGACTACTCAGAAACTTTTTCTCCTGTAGCCAAATTTGATACTATTCGTGTCTTGTTCTCTATTGCTGCAAATTATGACTGGCCTCTGTATCAGTATGATGTTAAAAATGCTTTTCTCCATGGTGATCTTAGTGAAGAGGTGTATATGGAACCACCTCCTGGGTTCTCTGGGAATTTTAAGAAAGGAGAAGGATGCTT
>JAOWBN010183701.1:0-16657 GCA_028565015.1 Pinguicula moranensis
AAGTGGTGATAGTGTTCGGATGGAGGTAGTAGAACCATTCTTTTGCATTGCCTTTCAAGGAAAATGGAAAGGCTCTCATCTTGATGACATCCTCAGTCACTCCTCTTCGCTGCATGCTTGTGCAAAGGGAATGAAATTGAGACAAATGCCTGATAGGATCCTCTCCCGCCAATCCTGCAAAAGATGGCAGCTGGTGGATCAGTCCACTTTTGAGCGCAAGAGCTGTTCCACCAGGTGGATTTGGATATTGCACTGCTGTCTCCTGTTGGTTATAGTCAGGAGCAGTCAATTCTTTCAAGGTTTTTTGGTTAGGATGTGCCATATCAGGTTCAACAGCAGCAACTTCTTCTGCAGGATCAAAACTGCAGTCTTCTACACTTGCTGGAGATGGCTGCTTTTGTTCTTTTGCTTGTCTCTTTCTCCTGTGAAACAACCTCTCTGGCTCACTATCAAAGGTAGGATTATCACTAGGTGGATGGTTATGCATAAGATAGCCAGACACAAGAAATGAAATCAATTAAACAGTAACTTTGTCAGCAAAAGTTCCGAATTGGAAACAAAGAAATATTTTCCTTTCCCCGGCAACAACACCAATTTGATGGCTTGTTTTCTTCATTGTAGTGGCTGGAAAACTAGCTCAAAGTATCTTGAATTATACTACACAAGCTAAGGGGTAGCAAGTGGGTAGATCAGGGTCGAATCCACAGGGAAAGGTACTGCATTCTGTACTTTCTCTGATCTGGATTTGTTGCTGTCAAAACCTCAAACCTGATGGGGGGATTTTGTTGCAATTAAATACTGAAACTCTAATAAATGAAGAAAAAATAAAATCTAGATGAAATTATGGAGAGAAACCAAACTTCTGCTGACCCTTAATCCATGAGAACATGCCATCAACCAAACTGGATCCTAGATGCTTACTTCTATTTTTAATTGTACTTATTGTGTGGTTTTAAAGCCACTGTTTCTCTTCTTGCAATCCTAACTCGTTAACCAGGTAGTTAACATACTAACTCTTTAATCATAGCCATATTAAGATTAATGAAACCTCATTAAATGTGTCATTCTAAGAGATCTAACCGAATCACATTCCTCTACACATATGATTTCACTCTTTCAAAGAAATAGACTAATCGGCCTATTTGGTTGAATAAGCTGCTATCAGATAAGGCTTAGATGAACTAATCGTCCCTTTAAGTCCCTACTAGCTGTTGTTTCAGTTTTTATCAATTTAGATAGCCAATCTAAAACAACAAAAACAAAAACATGCACAAGTGTATCTACAACTGAAATTCAATACCATTGTCTTGTTTTTCTGAACTTACACCTCACTAATTTGTTTAGGCAGTCTCAGGACATGTAGATTAGTAGAATAATGATAGATCTAGCCGAGCATAGCTGAGAGAACCAACAAAGTTTCAGAAGAATGCATCATGGAAACAAATCTGCTCCACCTTGATGCAAATTTTCTGCACTTTGTATTTCTGAATTTTTTGAAGGAAAAGTACAATGTTTTTTTGTCTCTCTCACGCCCCCCACTCAACCCTTTTTCTACCCTTATCACCCCTTTATTTTATACACAGCAAGCTACTCGAAAATAGATAAGATAAGATGCTAACAAATCCCTTGAAAGTATTGATGCCATGGAGTTGTTTGCTAGCTGATTTTCACCGAATCTTCCTCTCAATTTCTCTTGAACGTGGCATGTATGTCTCTGTCTGTAAGTTGTATAGCAACACGTGCAAGGAAACTCTTGAAGATTTAGACATAAAATCGTGATTTTCAGCAAAACAACAAAACTGTTAAAATAGAATTTTGACAGCTCTGCAAGCTGGTTGAGTTCATCACTTCCCAATTTTTTTCTGATCTTCTGGTCTGATGAAATTCAGGTATCAGAGATTCAGTGTGTACCTGAGTTGAATGTGAACATTCGCCTTCAAGTGGATCATGCTTAATCACTTTGATTCACTTCTGGTTGTTCCTAGAAAGTGCTTAATGATCAGCTTAATTCTGCTGCTACATTTCCTTGTTTTTCTGCAACTGATTTTCTGCTTTGTTTTTTGTAGCTTCTGGTTGTGATCAACTTGGTTCAGATCATTGGATTCACCAAGAGCAAGATATCTCTTGATCTTTGAAGCATGAGCAATTGTTGTTTATCTTCCTTCTTCTTGTTGTTGCATTTAATCCTCCTCTTCTTTGAGCTTGTACTTTGATGGTGGCAGCCTTATATAGGGGGTAATGCAGCCTTTTTAGCTAAATTCTCCGAATCATACAAGGGTGGAACAATCCTATCTAAAATATTACATAATGACGAGATAAATACAACAATTCATGCATCATTAGCATGCTTCAAAAGTACTCTATCAAGACCGTAAGTAGACGCCACTAAACATCAAGTACGGAAAAGATAAGTCTAAGAGCTTTTGTAAATAAAAGGAGGAACACACCTCACAAGTTATTTTCAATCATCATGAAAGTTTGCAACTGTTAGAAAGGGTTGTGTCTTTTGGCGAATGGGTGTGTCCATTGAAAGGGAAGTGACCATTTGGTCGAGTTGCACTCCTTGGACACTATCTTCAAGCTCCTTTATGATCTACGAGGTGGACTTTTGGCTCATTGGACTTGGAGTAGTCGTCCTTGAGCTATGAACCGTGGTTAACAAAGTTTCCACCTCTTCTTGCAAGTGACTCTTTGAGCTTCTTAGCTCGAGCTCTAGTGATAGGTCCACTAGGCCAAGCTAATGTCTTGTTGTTGAGCTGATTCCCTTGGGCTGCAACTGCTTTAGTTCTATCCTCCAGCTAAAATGCAGCTCTCCCAGCTTCCTCAACTAGCTCTTGTTCATATGGTGCAGCTGATTTGTCATCCAAAATGAACTTCCTAATCTTGCACAAGTTGGCCATATTTATAGGCTACAAATATACTAAATAAGATAATAAATTTATGGTCAAAATAGCTTTTAATTTTGTGGCCTTCCACGTGAATTATCTTGGATAATGTTTGAACCCATTTCTCCAAGCTTGTAATTTTGAACATGGTTTTTGGCTTGATCTCTTGTACTTGGACAAGTAGAAGTCTATGTTCATCATTTGGCCATGCTTCCGAATGACCTTCAAGTTGGATGAATGTTGGTGAGTTTCCATAAACGTCTTTGACCATTTGTCATTCCCTTACATGGATCTTTGCACGTGATGGAGCAACCTCATGAAGAGGTGAAGAGGAGAAGAGGTGGAGATAGTGGAGTCCACATGGCATTCAATTCTCCTCCCATGCCATTCCATCCCAACTTCACGTACAAGGTGTATTCCTCTTGCATGTATTTTAATGTTGTACTCATGTGTTGTCGTGCATGGAACTTTGAGATGCTTTGAATTCCATGTGGAGATTAGGAGAGATATTTCCATGGTAAGTTGTTCACGACCTTTGTATTTACTCCATGTTGATTCCAAGATTGAATGGGTTCTTTGGTGGCTTCTTTGTCCATGTAGAAGTGGAACATCATGAGAGAATTGTTGAATTGATCCCTCCATGTTACGTGCATGGAAATGCAAGGTGATTGGCATCTCCATACCACGTGCATGGACATGCAATGTATGGGCCTTAAGGTTTTCTTCAAGTAGAGCTTCATCCACGTGGCCTTGTTCAAGTGGGCTGATTAGGACTTTACATGGTGCCATGCATGGGCCATTCAAATGGGCATAAATGTTATCTTGCTTGGCTCTCATGACTCCTTTCTTCGGTCGTAACATGCAAGGAAGCTTGTGAAGTTTGCATGAGCATCTTGGTATGAAATTTGCCCACATAGACACCACGGCCAAAAAATGTCAAATGGGCCCCACAACCCAATAAAGAAGACTCGGCTCATTAGGTTTCAATGTCTAGACCAAGAGGTAAAGTTTAAGGCCAAACCATCATGGAGAAAGACCTAAAAACGGGGAGGAAAGAGAAGGAGGTAAGAGAAAAGTGGCAAAAAGGAAAGTTCCAACAATTTAGGGATTTTGTCTCCCATAAGGAAAGATGTTTCCTTCAAAACCAACACTCCTTTGTCCATTCGAAAAGCTTACTTACAAGACCAAGACTAATAAAGAAGCTCCAAGACACGTTTTGGTGTCCAACAATAAAAGAAAAATCATGTCCTAACTTTCTTCATAGCCTATAACATGTATTTGGTCCAATTTCTATCATTAATTAGTTTCCTAGTTACTTTAAAATTCACTTATTATTTTTGCTCGAATTTTAGCAAAATTCTAGGATTAGCTATGCCTATATAAAGTCCTTAACCTCCTTTGTATTGACAAAAGTTGGTTTATGAAATTTTATGTTTTTACGTATAGTGAGAATTGTATTCTCTTTTCGTTTTAAACCATCTTTGACTTATCCTTTTTTTTCAAGTTAAGTACCGTCGTTTTAAAGAACTTATAATTAGTTCTTGATTGATACATTGGATACCTTCATGGGGTTATTTGGTGACTTTCTCGGTTACACAAGTCGTGACTTCTCCTTGGTTTACACAAGTCGTCTTCACGCGAAACACAACAAATTCGTCCCTTTTATATCTTGTTTTTGAATCTTGAACTGGTGTGGGGGGGGGTCCAAAAGTTCGGCAAAGATTCATATCAATACACCCCTTTACCTATTCTTCATGAACCATGGATTTATATCTCAATGGATTTTGTTATGGGATTACCAAGGTCTAAGAAGGGAGGGATTCTATTTTTGTTATTGTGGATAGGTTTTAAAAAATGGCTGATTTTATACCTTGCCACAAAATTGATGATGCTTCTCATGTTGCTGATCTATTTTTAAAGAAATTGTTAGATTGCATGGTGTGCCTACTACTATTGTTTCTGACAAAGATGCAAAAAGTTTAAGTAACTTTTGGAAACCTTTGTGGACTAAGTTAGGTAATAAGTTATTGTTTTCAACTACTTGTCATGCCCAAACAGATGGTCAAACTGAAGTTGTCAATAGGACCTTAGGAACATTGCTTCGTGCATTAATATCTAAGAACTTGAAAACTTTGGAAGAATATTTACCACATGTTGAATTTGCATATAACAGGGGTATTCATTCAGCTACACAATATTCACCTTTTGAAATTGTTTATGGTTTCAATACATTATCTCCTATGGATTTAACTCCTTTACCTTTGAGTGAAAGATTGAATTAAGATGCAAAGAAGAAGGATAAATTTGTGAATATGATTCATGAGAAAGCAAGAGTCAATATTGATAAGAAAACATCTCAATATGCAAAACAAGCCAACAAAGGACGAAAGAAGGTCATTTTCGAGCCAGGCGATTGGGTATGGCTACATCTGACAAAGGAAAGGTTTACAGAAAAGAGGAAATCAAAGCTCATGCCAAGAGTAGATGGACTGTTCCATGTGGTTTCCAAGATCAATGATAACGCCTATACATTGGATCTACCTGGTCAGTACAATGAGTGCGACTTTCAATGTTGCTGACTTACTTCCATTTGATGTAGGTGATGATTTGAGGACAAATCCTTTTCAAGAATGGGAGAATGATGCAACCCAAGTTGCACACAACCTACCAAGCCAAGAGGAGAAGCATGTGATGACTCGTGGAGGTCCCAATGATGGTGAGAAGGGACCTAAACGGCGTGATCCATTAAGTCTTCCTGAAGGCCAAATTACACGCCTAAGAGCCAATAAATTCTAAGAGGCCTTGAACTTGATGATCCAAGAAGTTTGGACTAGAGGTGGCCACGACCAATTCATACTTATTGGGCCCCATGGCCTACCTAAATGGCCCGGAGCATCAACGTTTTCCAATGTATGACCCAACAAATTGAAAGCGCAGAAATTCCAACTGGATGAGTTGGTTGGTAGATCACCCGATGAGTTCTTCTTTTCATTGGATCTGGGATCGAAACCCACTCTAGTAGTGTGATATTAAAAAATGTTATTGGATTCTTTTTATGTGTATATGTTTTTTTGATATTCTGCCTTGTCCTTGAGAAATTTTGGTGATGAACTAAATGCGGAGATGCTTGTGCATTCATGACGTTAGGGGAGCCAATCTTTCGATCACCTATGCTATAATGGATGGAATGATTGAAGGGCGGGATATAAAGTTCATGATCGAGGAACCACTCACTAATTTCATTATTATAGACTCATAGCCCAAGAGATGTTATGCCTTGTCTCAAGCCTGTACATATTGTTATGTCGCTTTCTATTCTTATTCTTGTAAATACTTTTTACATTATTTATAAATTTTGGCTTATAAAAAAAAAATTGAAAGCGCATCATCTAAAATGGAGCCCAACAAAAAAAAGAAAATCATGGCTTAGGACATGACTTGGTCAATGATGAGACAAGATCAAAGTGGATAAGGAAAATTCCTTCTCAAGGATTATCCAAAAGATCCTTTTCCTTATCCCAATCTTTTGATTGGGTTGTTACTTAATTAGCACTTATCTAGACTAGTTTCTTCCCTATCCAAATTAGATTTTTTCCTATTAATTAGGACCTGTTTTTAAGGATACCAGGAGTCTAAAAGTCGTGCCCCTACCTCTATATAAATGGGACAACACCCTTATTGTAACACACAATTGATTTTCGACTTTTGTGAGAGTATTCTCTTTTGGTTTTAAACCTTCTTCGATTTATCTTTTCTCTTTTGAGTTAAGTGGCATCGTGTTTTAGGACTTATCATTCAATTCTTGGTTGGTAATTCCATACCTTCAGGGGGTGTATGTGGCATCTTTTATTCTTACAAAAATCGTGACTTTCGTTGGTTGTACACAAGGTGTTTTTCAAGGGTTAGGAACAAGAAATTGGTCTCTCTACTTTTCTTTAAAGTATTGATCAGGTTGTCGAGTCTTGTCACAAGTCCGCAAGGATTCATATCCGATTACAGAGCATTGAACAAGGCCACAAGAAAGGATCATTATCCATTTACCTTTTATTGATCAACTGTTAGATCAATTAGCAGGCCACAAATTTTACTGCTATCTGGATGGATACTCTAAATACAACCAGATTTGTGTAACACCTGAAGACAAGGAGAAGACTACATTTACCTACCCCTATGGAACATTTGCATTCCGCCGAATGCCATTTAGACTCTGCAACGCTCCAACTACCTTTCAGATATGCATGACCTCCATTTTCTCTGACATGGTGGAGCACATCATTGAAGTCTTCATGGATGATTTCTCTATGGTCGGATCACATTTGAAGGGTGCGTGAAAAATTTACAATTGGTGTTGACAATGTGTGAAATTTCAAATTTAGTACTCAACTGGGAAAAATGTTAATTCATGGTACATTAAGGAATTGTGATGGGACACGATGTGTCATTTTTGGGAATAGAATTTTAATGGGCAAAGATAGAAGTTATTGCCAAATTACCACCGCCAACTTCTGTCAAGGGAATTGGAAGCTTCTTGGGCTATGCATGTTTTTACATAAGACTCATTAAAGATTTTTCACACATCACCAGGCCACTATGCAAAGCTACTGGAAAAAGATGCAGAGTTTGTGTTTGAGGATAACTATTTGAAAGCATTCAATTTATTGAAAAATAAGTAAACCACTACACTTATCATTGATACACCTGACTGGAGTGAACCATTTGAAATCATATGTGATGCAAGCGACTACGCAATAGGAGTAGTTCTTGGCCAGAGGAAAAAAAGAGTTTTTCGCGCAATTTCCTATGAAAGCAGGTGTACTTTGGATGCAAAAGGACCGTAGACAAGGTACTGCATAGTGGATTCTATTGGCCTACACTATTTAGAGATGCACATGTGTTTGTGACTAAGTCTGACATATACCAAAGAATGGGGCAAATATCAAAAGGGAATGAAATACCTGAGTAATGTGTTCTGGAAGTTGAAGTCTTTTATGTATGGGACTTGATTTCATGGGGCCATTTTCTCTGTCCATGGGGCACAAGTACATATTGGTAACAGTGGACTACGTTTCCAAATGGGTTAAGGCAATAGCCATACCTTCCAGTGATGCAGCAGTGGTGCTGAGATTTTTGCGCAAAAATATATTTTCAAAATTTGGAAGACCCAAATGCATTGTAAGTAATTGAGGATCACACTTCTGCAACAAATTATTTGAAGCATTGTTGAGAAAATATGGAGTTCTCCACCGCACTTCCTTGGCATATCATCCCCAATCTAATAGTCAAGCTGAAATATCAAACAGAGATCAAGATAATTTTAGAAAAAACAATGAGTACATCTAGAAAAGATTGGATATTAAGACTAGATGATGCACTTGGGGCTTACAGGACTGAACTCATTGGCATGTCTCCCTATCGTCTGGTCTATGGAAAAGCTTGTCACATGCCTGTAAAGCTAGAATATAGAGCCTACTGGGCCATGTACAACCCTAATTATAGCATGAAAGTTGCAGGAGAAAAGAGATTGTTGCAGTTAAGTGAACTGAACGAGTTGAGGAATGATGCATATGAGAATGCCAAAATTTACAAGGAGAAGACAAAAGCTTGGCATGATAAACATATACTCAGGGGCCACTTCCAAACAAGACAGAAGGTACTCTTGTTCAACTCTAGACTTAAACTATTTGCAGGAAAATTGAAATCCATAAGGTCTAGACCCAAATATTTCCATCTGGAGCCATAGAGATTGCTCATACTAACAAAGGTACCTTCAAAGTGAATGGACAGTGGCTTAAGACATATGATGAAGGTAGCAAATATGTTAGAGAGACTCAATGCCTCTGTTCACTAAAGCAATTCCACGATGTTTAGCTAAAGACAATAAAGAAGCGCTGCTTGGGAGGCAATCCAAGATCTTTTGTTTTGCACAACTTAGGGACATACCCTCAACCCTTCTACTTACTTAACTCCATCAACAACATCATGCTATACACCATGTTAAGTTTAGGGAAGGGCACCTACATGTCCCCCAGTGGCAACAATTGTTATTTATGCCTATTAAACTGTTAGTTTAATTTTATACGTTTTGGTTAGTCATCACAGTCTTATACCTTTTGGGATATCTTGAAAGTGACCTATATGAACACAACAACGAGGAAGATCAAGCAACAATCAAAATGGAGCAGTAAATACAAGAAGAAGCTTTAACTTCACACTCATTGTCCACGATCAGCACGTCTAATTGATGCACAGTTACCAGACAGTTATTTTTATTCAACCACGTTCAGCCCAACAATAACTACAGTAACGGCCATGAATTGATTTCCAGGCCCACTCAGTTCTCAGTATAAAAATGCAGCCATTGTCCCACCTCGAGCAACAACTCAATTTATGACAGCAACTAACCCTAAATGCCAAAATCCTCTCGGGACAACTGTGCAGTTCGTGTTAACCCAAAACTCCAGAACTCGTCTAAGCGCACGTTTTCTATGGTGCTCCACAGTAAGTACCAGCTAACTCGAATTCGTTACTCCAGTATTCTTAGAGTTTAGCAAGCATGACACCTCAGAAAGCAAAAAGCACTAAGTCTGGTGTTACTGAAAAATTTGCGAATGCCATTGCAAAGGATTTCGTTGATGCTACTGTGGGTGTATTGGATGTGAAACGAGAAAGGGATTTTGCTTCTGCATGCCTACTATCAGGAAAGCTATTAAGGATCATTATTGGACTAAGTTTCTTAAAACTCCAACTGAATATGCACCAAATCTGGTATGAGAATTTTATGCTAACTTGGCTGTCATGAATGACTTCAAAGTATACGTTAGAGGTATTTGGGTGCCGTTTAATCCGATGGAAATAAAATGGATTTACAATCTTTTGTGCCTAAGTAAGGATAAATTCTCAAAGTTCAATGGGGAGTACCCTAATCTAGTTAATGTAGCTGAATATCTATGTTCTCCGGGAATGACCTGGAAGATGTCTACTGGAAACAAACCGATTGAATTAGGAGTTAATAAGTCAGATTGTCATGCCACTGTTCTAATGTTATTCATATGCACAATGATGATGCCAACTACCAACACTGGGGACATCAAGTTGAAAAGGTTGTTGCTCATATATACCATTGAAATTGGCCATAGCATTGATGTAGGGAAGGTGATTTACAAGGATATTATGGAGAGTTTGGCTACCCTGGAAAAGCATCCCAATTCATTGCATTTCCCTTCCTTGATAACTGCGATGTGTCTGAAGGTTCGGGTAGCCTTGGCTGAGGAGTAGAAGCTATTTCCCCCTGCTCTGGATATCACTCATACTCTCATAAGCAAGTTGGGCGCTTACTCTAACCGCCGAGCCCACAAGACTTGAGCCACCCCGGCGAAACCTACTTTGACTACCACGTCCAAGTCCAAAGGTAAAGCCAAAATGACAACTCCTAATCCTCCTCAATAGGTACAAACTCCTGGCCATAAGCTCAAGAAGCATGCACCAGCCATGCCTCCAGCAGTTGCTGCTCCAAATTTGGACCACTGGGAGACCTTTGTGGACCACTCTTATCGTTTCATCTCTGTAGTGTACACAAATCTGGTGCTGATGTCCATAATGAAGGGTGCTTAGTTTCTTATTAGCCCACATCTCCACTGATCTTTACTCAATCTACACCACCAAGTGAGGCAGCTACTGGGACTAGTGATGAAGAAGAAGAGGAGGATGAGGACGAAGATGATGAGGATGATGGGGCACGTACCTACAACCTGGTGGGATCAGACTCTGAATAAAGCATGGTTCTGCCTGCCTTCATGGGAGTATTGCTTGAACTTCTATTTTCTTAATCCACTAGGGGCAATGTATGATAAGTTTGGGGATGGGGAGTTAATTGACTGCTGAACCTTGAACCTTGCACTTTTATTTTCTTTGTTGTTGATCTTTTGAACCTCATATGTTTTGATCTACGTGGTACTGTATTACATGTTTGTACCTATGTACTACTTTTTCTGTATGGTGTAGCTATTGTTCTTTTTGCCTTCAGGGTCATTACCATACTTTGGACGAAATAAGAACTTGTAATACATGAGAGAAATCGACCACGGACATAATTGGGGGAAGTGATTTCAGGAAGAAATTTTTTATTTTGTGGAAGGTACCCGACTTTAGCCTAAGATTGATAGAAAAATCCAAACACCTTTCATCAATTCAATAGTAAGCCCTTTAAGTCTAAAATATGATTGGGGCAAGTGATGGATAGGAAAAAGAAAAAGAAAAAGAAAAAGAAAAAGAAAAAGAAAAAGAAAAAGAAAAAGAGAAAAAAAATTATATTCTGTATCTTGAAGTATAGCTAAGCAATTATGTCTGTGCACTCAAGATAGAATTAGTTGTCCCAACACAAAATAAAAGAAGAGCATTTTGATGTACAAAGTGCTCTTGTATTGTCATTTATGTAAATACCCTAGGGTCTAATGTATGAATCGGATGGAAGAAATATGTATCGGCTTTCAAAATAATGTTTATCCCAATTGTTGACCGTCTTGGCATGGCAAAAAGCGTGGGAGATGGAAAAATTAAACTAAAAGAAAAGTTGGGAGGAAAAATGTGTTAAGTTTGAAGAAGGAAACCTGACCTGAAAGTGAGAACCTCCACAGTTCTGGTCGTAGTGGACACCTCTATGTAGGAAGTAACACAAAAGTTGGCAATAACTGCAAGCATAAGAAGTTGTACTTGTGCATGCATGACTCAGAGTTAGATGTCCACCTTTCCACACACATCTTCACTATGCATTTAAGTTTTTTTTTTTAGATCTGTTTGCTTGAGGACAAGCAATGATTCAAGTTTGGGGATGTTAATGAGCCAATTTCATACCTAATAAATGCAGACTATTTGAGTCTGATTTGGCTCAATAAGGATGATGGGACATGCCTTTTATACCTGTTTTTCTTCCTTTTGCATAAATAGTTCATTAATTCCTCCTAGAGAGTAAAGGAAGGAAACAACCCTAAAAAGCAGGGTTTTACCTCAATTATCCAAGGTGTGACACCAGCTCCTGATCAAATGACCATGCAAGGTGATATGTACACGCATCTTTCCACGCCACACTTGGTAGGCAGACAAATGTACCTGTGCACTGTACTTGAAGCTTTAACGAGAAGCTACCGAAGTTGTATAAAAGGCATAAAACAACTCAAAGAGAGAGAGAGAGAGAGAGAGTACGGGAGCCGCACTATTTAAGTAAAAGGGTTTTGAGTCACCTTCTTGGAGCTTTTGGCTTAAGAGAGAACCAATCCGATTATCTATTTCTCTTGTGATGAACTCGGTATTATGTGTTAGTGTAATGACTTATACCATAAGCATGAGTTAAACCTTTAAATTCAGGGGCGCAATGTACCCTTGAGGAATTTGGGGAGATTATTGAATGTTGACCATGTTTTAGTTGTCTTTATGGTGTTTGATTTTGCTGGTCTTCAACTTCGTCTATTTATGTTTAGCCAACGTAAGCAGATGCACTATATGTAATAGGAGGTCGAGAGACACAAGTTATGCTAGGCATAGTAAGGTCCACATTGGTTGCTATAGCATGAGAATGACTATAGAATCAGCGCTACCGTGTGAGGATCACTTGATAGTAATATTTTTGATTTGTTTGAAAGTAACATCGAGAGATGTTCATCTTTAAATCAAAGAAGGATGCTTACAGCTCAACAGAGAGAAGGGTTTAGATAGGTGAATCCGGTAGGCACAATAAGATAATCGATGCATGACTATTCAAACTATAATTCTACCTGAGGTACTCGAGTGGTGAAGTTGCATTCCCCTGTATGGTTCAATACTCTGAACTTGAATTACCTTCACACTGCATTTTAATCGTCTTTGCTCATTGCTTAAGTGGTAAATGAATGGATAGATTAGTATCAACTTCAACTCAGTTTTATTTGGTTCAAATTGCACGAAGCTTGTGAGTATTAGTGATTGTTTATCTCAATCCTCGTGGTTCAACATTCTTTTCATCGTTTTATTACTTGAGCGACTTGTACACTTGCAATTAAAGTGCAACCAGTTTGTGCGCATCAAACACCATCTCCACCTTGGTCTCTCATTTTAAGTAGAGCTCTGGATCATTTTTTCCCTAAAAAGCGGGCATCTTTACCTTGACGTAGCCAAGTTCATTATCACGCTCTCTCCGTGGTGGTGCTCACCTTGCTACCTTAGGTGGGAAACCAAGACCCCTTCGAACCCCTTGGCCCCATGCCTCATATCCTTCTTTGAACCACTTGGACCCTCAATTATCCTCACTATCCACGAAGACAAATGCTCGGTCATGACGGACACTGATGTCTTTGTCTTGTTGCGTACGGGAGCGATTTCTTGTTGTTCGTGGGGTTGTACGTGTGGCAGTCGTGCGCCCATCTCCATCACTTGATCTTGAGTGGCTTGCACCACTTTCATAAGTCAAGCCATTTGCCCCCTAAGAGCCTCCATTGTGATATCATGGTTCAGTGATGACATATCATCCTAGTCTAATCCCACGGCGTATTATGTGTCGCCATCAATGTACCTGCACGAAACAAGTTACAAAACAAATTTTCCTTTCCGCTCGCTCACGTGTATACGCTAACAAGGGTCTCAACTCATGTTTCTCTCAATTATTTTTTGTCTTTTACCCTCGAATGATTTCACCTCTCATGCTTTTTTTCCTCTCGGGTATCTCCTTGGCCCATTACTTAACTCTCAATTGCTCAACTAGACAAGTCATTACACTCACTTTGGCTTTGGTCCTCATCACGTACTTGGGTACTAAGGACCCTTCGAGCAACTAGCAACTCACCATGTACAGCATCTTGGTCCTCTACTTGGCTATCTCTATCACTCAACTCCCTCCTTGGGTTCCTCTTCGGTCTCATAGCCACCTTGTGGGTTTAGTACCATAGTTCGCTTGTTGAGACATTGAATGGCTTTGGTTCCACACAAAAGAAAAACACATGGATTTCATTAAATGCTATGTTGACAATGACCCTTGATTTCTTCAATTCAACCATCCTTCAAATTTCCTCCTTTGAATACATGAGACTGAGACATGTATGTGGCCAATCCTCTTCCAAGCTTGCACGGAATGCATTTATATGAACCTAGCCAACTTGTGACTAAACCCAATACCAATATTGGTGGTTCAAAAAAAATAGAACCGAAATTGACAAACTTGTTGAGAATTCGACCCAACACCTATAATGGAGGTATGAATCGAACTTATGTATTTTATGAAAAAAGAATTCACTTGAAGAATCCTATTGAACAACTAGTTTCAATCAAACTTCAAAAGATAAGAATTCATAAAACTGACGCCACTTTTCTCAAAACAAGGAAAGATAAGTCGAAAAGAGCTTTATAAAAGCTAAAAGGAGATGTAATCTCACAATTCCACAATCCACAGTGTAACAAGTATATTCCCAACTAAGTTGGGGTCGGGTGGATCAAATGTACACGGCCTTACCCTTGTAATTATACGAAAAGACCATTTCCGTTGCGACCGAATATACAGTGCGTCATTTGATGTAGTGAGTTCCAACAACTTCACTAAATAGAAGCACCGGAATTTAATATAGCCATTTTGTTATAGTCCATTATTAGCACAAAACTAAAAGAATTGTCAATGATGACTCTTTTAGCTCCATTTGCAATGGACATTCAATTGCAAGCATTCATAGGATCCAATTAAAGTTCATATGGGGAGGCCCAACACGGAAAAATAAAATCATTCACCGGGTAAAATGAGAGCTAATATGCCAAGACACAGACATGGGATGACTGGGTATCAAGAATCTTGAAATATTCAACTAAGCATTGCTAGGTAAATGGATATGGAAGATCATAACTGAACCCGAAAATCTTTTGAGTAAGATAATTCAACCCCTCTATTTGAAACGAGAAAGGCTACACCATGACTAGACCTCAATATTGGTGCCTGCAAGAGCCTCTCGATGGTGGAAGGACTTGTGTAAGCATCTATGCTCACCATTCTGGTTCAGCAGCAATATGAGGAGGCATATCGGGAATGGAGAGGATACACTTTTTTGACACTCCATGTGGACGCTCTTAGGGTACCCAGCGAACGTCCAGACAAATACTATACTATGGCAGCGAAAGTGTGCCCAAAGAGTGAAGAGTTCACCTGGTTGTGGCATAGCGCAAACCTTTATTTACATATGAGTTATTATTTATTCCTGTCTTAGAAGCTCCTATTGCTTGTACATAGCTGAACGCGGATGAGAAAGATAGCTGGAGATGGCAGCCTAACACGGGAGGACAAGTCTACACGGTAAGGTCAGCATATCCAATAATAACACGCTTTATGGGTTTTCTTTTGCAGGATCAGGTAGCTCTGGCAACAAGTTGGGGTTGAGGATCACCGAGACGAGTGCAGGCCTTCGTGTGGAGACTGATACAGTAGCGGATAGCTACATTTGATAATCTACACAATCGATGAGTGCTTACAGCTCAACGCCCTTCCCCATGATGCGCCTTTTGTCAAAGCAATGAGGAAACACTCAGACATATATTTCTGGAGTGCAGCAGAGCATATGGGTTATGGCAGAAGCTTTACCACTGGTTAGGATATGTCTATGTTGGAAGCAACGATCCAAAACAACATTATCTGATCCATCTAGGCATGTTGACACACAGAAGGTGGCACAAAATCTGGAAGTCTGTCTGGCATAGCATAGTCTGGGGCATGTGGAAAGCACGTAACAAGTTTATATTTGAGAGAGTAACCCCTTGTACTGACTTAATCTTAGAGAGCACTAAAGTTTCTACTGGGATCTTGGAAACTACATACAATACAATAGATATTGGGTTGGGGCAAGTGGCTGGCTCCGGAACCCTCACCATTATATTCAATTAAAATAGGCGCAGAGGACACGATGTAACCATATTTATTCTTTTGGCAGTAACCACTACATAATAAAAGGATGAAATTTTCATATCAAAAAAAATACTGGGACGGGTCTGACGGGTTGGGTCGGCACTGCCAATTAGCTACACATGTTGGGCTGTCCATTGAAAATGGAACTGGAAGAGTCATTATTGACAAATTTTTTAGCTTTGTGCTAATAATGGATTAGAGCAAAATGGCTCTAGTAAATTCCAGTGTTTCTATTTAGTAAAGCTGCTGGAACTCAATACATCAAATGACGTAATGCATATTGAATCGCAACAGAAATGGCCTCTTTGTATAATTACAAGGGTAAGGCCGTATACATCTGATCTCCCAGTATATTCCCAATTTAGTTGGGAATATACTGGCTACGTTGTGGATTGTGGTTGGGCTGGGTCGATATGATATATGGGCATGGTCGGGCCTGATTTTGAGACCCATGGGCAGCCCGACCTACCATTTGATTTTTGATTTTTATTTTAAAACCATCTACCCCAGATCATTTTTATTTGAAAAGGTTCAATCTCATTTTTATTTGTAAACCTTTATATTTTTTTATTTTGAATTAAACTTTACATTTTTTATTAGAACTAAGCTTTACATTTTTTTTGTGAACTAAGCTTTAAATTTTTAATATAAATTTTAATGATGAAGGATGCAATTTACTTATGATTTGCTAAGATATAAACTTTTTAAACATATACCTAAAATAGAATATTTTTGTTGTAAACTAAATAATCTGTAGAGAAGTAAAAGAGAAAAGGTTGGAATGACAGTGAAAAGTCTCCTCGTATATTATCTTTAGTTCCTCTATATATAGAGATAAGAACTAGATAAGGACTGCAGTTACAAAAGT